>JBAMAX010004153.1:0-82166 GCA_037043745.1 Chymomyza amoena | reverse complement strand
AAAAATACCATCATTCTGCATTCTAGAGATAAAATCTTGGCACTTAACATTTTGCTAGACTTATTATACCCTGTACCGAATGGTACAAAGGGTATATTAAGTTTTTGCAAGCCGTGCGTGCGTCCGTCTTTCTGACCGTCCGTTTGTACGTTTGAACGCCTAGATCTCAGAAATGGTAACTGCTAGAGTAACCAAACGTTCACATTAGGTCCCATATTATTCCACAAAAGACAAGTTTTTTTCAGTCAGTCTGGATTGAGCAGCTGGAGTGAATAAATAGTAATTCAACACCTGAGCGGCTTATGCACGTAAGGCAAATGCAGAGTATCTCGGATTAAATAGTTATAAAAATGAGTCCAATTTAAGGTAAAGAAACTTCTCGTTTTAGTATATTTATAAATATTTAGTATATCTCAGCTCTAGTTCTTGTTCCTTTTGATAAACTATAGGAGTATCTAGCTTGAAATATTTTGCTTAAACTCAAAAAGCTTTTCAAAACTCTATTATATAATTATTATTGTTATCAAAGTGACTTATGGACAAATATGGAAATATCGGCGTACAATAAGTTCATGCGATCATGGATCAATTTTTGCTTTTTTTTAGCTATGTGTATGATATAGTCAACCGATTTTGATTACATTTAGTACGGGGCATGAGAACTGGGAAAACAATAAATACCAAAGTTTGTCATGATATCTTCATAAATAAACAAATCACAACGAAATTTGCACCAAATAATTTTTTTACTATTTGAGCTATCTGATAGTGTCAACTGATTTCTATCCAATTTGGTACAGCACCGCGAAACTTTAAAAAACTTCCGAATGCCATATTCTGTCACGATATTTTCATTAACAAACTAAACACAACTAAATTTTTTCATAGATTCATGCTACTATAACATTATGTAATCGACAAGCAATCTTTGGATAGCTCTACATCTAAAAATGGTCAAAAACAAATAGTTATAATTCAAAAGTATTGTGCTTTATGTATTCTTATCTATATATATTTAATAATATATAATTTTTTATGGATGTATGGATTTTCTATTGGTGGTTAATCACAAGTATTTCATCCAAAAACAACAAAAATCCATACATGCTCAACTTGTATGGAAATCAAAATAAGCACGCAGCCATCTTGGATTCGCTATTTTGAAATTTTGAAAAACTAACAAACAGGTGTATCAAAAGTATCCCAATAGCATTTTTTTTTTCTTTTTTAAAAGTGAAAATAGTGATAAAATTATGAAATTATGTCCATTATTACCCTTTTTCATCCATTAATAACATTTTAATAATAAACTTCATTCATATGTTTACCTAAACACCGACTTATTTCAGTCAAAAAATATATCCGGTTTCTTGTTTCCACACCAAATTGTGGTTGCTCTAGCTCCTGTTATCTCCACGAACTGACATGTCTGGATCTATCTTATTTCGTCCTGTAAAGCATATTAGAGGTAACTTTAAATGATATTCAATGTTCCCTTCTGTGTTATTTGTTAATGTTTACATAAAATAGAGTAACAAAATGTTCATATGTACATAAATCTGGCTTTATGATCCCTAAATAACGTCAAACATTTACTTCTATAAAGCAAGTTGATCCAGTGACTCTCTTGAGAACTGTTGTAGTTGTGGAGTCTATATAACTAAATACATAAATCTAACAATAACAAGCCTTGAGTATAAAAGAGTTTATTTCTTAAATTTATTGATTTAGGTATTACGGCCAATTCTATTGAACTTCCTTAGTAAGTCCGCCAAACAATCAACTACCAAAGCTAACGCCGGAACAAATGGCTCTAAGCACAACTGTGTAGGAAAAGTCCTAGTACCATGTATAATCATGGTCTAACTTCTAGGTACTAAAGTTCCAGCAAATGCACTCCGACGTTTACCCAAAGGCCACACCATCTACATCATCAGTAAGTCGATGAAGTGATAAACTGGCAACATTTAGTACTTTGGTCCTTTGAGTTTGGTTTTTGCCTTTTGCCCACTTTTGTTGTTGAGTGTATTTTATGACGCATAAATAAACAGATTCGCAAAAAAACTTTGTACCACAAAAAAATGGGAAAAGGGAAATAATCAAGCGAAAAACTCAAAAATCAAATGACAATAAACCAAGTTATACACAAACAATGTGTATAGAGTACGGAGCAGGAAGGAAATAGAGCTAGTCACATTACAGACCAGACAAGGCCAGACCAGAACACGCTCCAAGCCGATTCCCAACCCAACCCGTAAGGAACTAGGACAAGAAGCAAACGCGCAACGTTGCGAAACAATAAAATAAATTAACCTTGAAGTTCAATGTGGTAAATTTAATGCTGTTGCCAAAAGTCTGTCCAAGTCGGTCGGTTGGTCGGTTGGTTGGTTGGTTGCCTGGTTGGTTGGGTTGTTATGCAAAAAAAAAAAAAGGAAAAAACAAAAACGATACAAAACAAAACGTAAATTCCATAAAATGCCAAGAACAAAAACCAAAACAGAAATATATAAAGAACTTGTCGGTTGGTTGGTCGTGCGCGTCAAAGAGGTGCCCGGCCGTCCAGTCGGCCAATGTAGAACACACAACCTCCCGAAGTACCAATAATATCCAAGCCAATGGCCAACTGCCCCGCCCCCTCTAACACCACTTTGCGAATATTTCTGCCCGACTAGACAAACAAACAAACAAACCAGCCAAAGCATGCGGATTGGAATTGTACTTCATTGTAGTGTAGTTGGAGAATATGAAAATATGGTAAGCGCGGACTCCCGGACTGGCCCTTGATGTCAATCAAAGGTAAAGGCCAAAGTGTCAGACAGTATCGCGGCGTGCCACATAATTACTGATAATGGAATTGATTTCTACATTATTTAAGCGCCAGCTTGATATTCACACCATTTTCACAGACCACAGTGAAACCAAAACTCAGAGCCCGACCCCCGTTCCCAGACCCCAGCCCTGAACCTGGCTACTTCAAAACTCGGGAGAACCACAAAGCAAATTTTAACAAATTTCATCTAATGACAGTCTTAATACCAATGCATTGTGCAACCCTCAGTTGCTGTTTTTGTTGTTATTTTCTGTGACAATTTTGCACGCTGTGACACCTTTACTCACCCTCTGCAACCACGCCCCTGCTCGCAAAGACCGCATTCAAAACACGCAGAGCACAGTCCATTTGCATAAATACTAGCAGTGGTAGTACCCATAATGACCCACTCCACTCCGCAATACAGTGGTACCAACAAACAAACAAACAGCGCTCACCTTTGAACTTTGGCCACATCAAATTAAATAAAAGGTTAGTAGCTTTTGCTGAAGTTTCGTTCGGTTCAGTTCAGTTGAGTTCTGGTTGCTTCTTCTTCGCTATACGCAGCGGCACAGTGGTAAAAATGCATGAAAATGTGTACAGAATTGTTTGCAAAGTCAATTTGGTGGCTTGGGATGATTCAAGTAGCAATTACGATTTGATGCGCTATTTGATATTTTTCTTAGATAGTCTCATGAGTATACCAACTTATTTATACCCTAAATGTCACAAAATGTCCTTCGCCTGTGATGTACTCACTTCACACGACTTTAAAATTCCCATACATAATTATTTAAATTCAAATTTTTTATCTTCAGAGCGTGTTTGATTTCTTTCATAGAAATTATAAGACTACTTTGTAGGGCAGAATTATTAACACAATGGTGGTAAATAATGAAATGTATAAGTTGTAGTCGATTGTCGATTTTTTTAATTTTTTTTTTTTTTTTTTTTTTTTTTATGTTTTATTTGGCAATAATTCAAAAATTCATTTATTTTTATGTATTGTATATTTCTATTTTGATTCGCCAATCACAATACACAGAGTGTAGGAGACATCGTTGGACATGCCGTTAAATTAATTTCAAATTAAATTTTTGCTGGAACGTCTTTTAAGCCTTTTTATTGGGTTTGCGTGAATTAAATTTCTTGCCAGCCTGTTTTTATGTTGTGCTAATCGTTCATTGTAACGGCTTACATGTTTGTTAATCTGCATCTCCACTGTGTCCAGATTTAGATCATGGTGCAAGGTCGAATTCCTTACGTACCAATCGCAACCAGTAATAAGGCGCATTGCCTTATTTTGGAACGTTTGTATACGTAAGCGATTCGAGCGAGCCGCTATACCCCAAATCTGGATAGCGTATCTCCAAGTGGGTGCCACAATTGCGTTGTAAAGTGCTCTTTTGCATCGTAGCGGAAGAGGACTTTTTGTGTTCAGAAGCCAATTCATTTTACTCATTTTAAAGCGGCAACTTTTAATCGTTTGGTTTATATGTGATCTAAATGTTAGTCGCTTGTCGAGAATCACTCCAAGATATTTCGCTTCACTTTGAATGATAAGGGGCTCGTTATCTAGCCATATAGCGGGTGAAGTCTTCCTCTTTAATGTGTATAAAACCGACTGACATTTGCTCGGATTTAAGGTAATATTCCACCTGCGAGTCCAGTTCTCAAGCAGGTGGATATACTCTTGTATCCCGTCAGCTACTTCATACTCACAAGATGATGCATAAAATATTGCCAGGTCATCAGCGTATGAGGCGATTAGCATTTTGTCCTTCACAACAGCCTGCAGTAACTCCGTAGGAGAAGGGATGTCAGAAGTGTACAAATTATAAAGAAGCGGCGCAAGTACACTTCCTTGAGGTACTCCAGCTCTCATCATCCTGGCAGTGGAAAGCGTTTTTTTGATGCTGACTTGAAATCTTCTGTCCTCAAGGTAAGATCGTAATATTCCAAAATACGAAGCAGGCAGTAACATCTTAATTTTAGCTAGCAGACCGATCAGCCAAACTCTATCGAATGCCTGTTTGACGTCGAAAAATATCCCATAACAGTATTCATTGTCGTCGAAAGCTTTTAGAATATGGTTAGCCACTCTATTTACCTGCTCGACGGTGCCGTGTCCTTCCCTAAATCCAAATTGATGGTCAGGTAAATAATTGTTATGTCCATTGATCCTTTTAGCCATCAACGTCTCCCAAACTTTGGCAAGAGTGGGGAGGAGGCTTGATTGACGGTAGGATTCTGGGTCCGACTCATCTTTTCCAGGTTTCCTGATCATAGTAATGAGAGCTACTTTCCATTGGGCAGGGAAGTGTTGTGTTCTTATTGTGGCATTAAAAATCAGCGTAATAAAAAGAAGAGCTTTCCTTGGTAAGACTCGTAGGGTAGCATGACATATTCTGTCATGACCTGGGGCCTTTGACTTAGGAAGCTTTGTTATATTTTCTTCTATCTCATCTAATCTGATGGGCCTAACAGGCAAAGTCATTTGGAGTGGTGCGTCAATGATGCTGAGAGTTTGGACTACTTCTTCATCCGTGGCCAGTTTAAAAGGCGTAAATCGCTCTTCGAGGTGCTTAGCAAATGTATCTGCTTGTTCCTCTGAATTTGAGCAGTAACTACCATCATGACGCCTTAGCGGAACTATTCGATAGGGTTGTCTCTTTATTTTTCTGGTCGCTTTCCATAGGTTATATCCAGAATCAAGCTTATAGTCCAGAGCCTCTCTTCTTCTGTCGAATGATTTCTGTCTGAATGTCTGAAGTGCCACTTTAAGTTCCCTTTCAGCCTTTTTCCAGACAGCCTTGTCTGCAGGATGGAAGGGTGGTCTGAAATTTCCTTCGGAGTCGTCGCTTTTTAGAGAGAGTCGAGTTAGCTCAGGAGTTAGCTGGTTACCTACTTCGTCATGTCTGGCAACTACTGGTTTAGGATTGCTGCAGCTGCCGCAGAGTGGATTTTTGCCGTAATTAGGTCAACCGCGTGTTCTACATCTCGGACCAGAGCATATCTCCATCTCTAAGTGAACCGAGTTTTCTAATGTTCTTCGAAAGACTTCCATGTCAGTCTTCTTCTTCTGAGTCGTTGCACACCTTGAAGGAGCGTAAGTGTTGTGTGTAGAGTGATGATCAGCCCAAGATGATCACTTGAAAGGTCCCAATTGTCTGTAATAGTGAGAAGTTGATCCGGGACAGCTTGGTAGACCGCAAAATCCAGGCAGGAGGGAACGCAATTTGCGGTGCCGGGATATCTTGTGGGTGATCCAGTTGCTAGTACTTTAGCTTTTCTAGCATTCAAACTGTTAACTAGTGCCTTTCCTCTTTTGTCACACCTTGTGTCTCCCCAGAGCCAGTGCTTAGCATTCCAGTCTCCACCTATTAAGAACCTTCTTCCTGCAGAGTTAAAGATGTTGTTAAAATCTGCTTCCTCAATGTTTGTCGAAGGGCGGCCATAAAAAGCGCCAAATACAATTTTGCCGTGGACAGTATCAACTTCAATGGATGAGAACTGGAATGCGTTACATACTTGATTGTGTTGCGGGAAGTGGGAAAAACTGCGCCTTACAAGAACGGCACATCCTCCTCCTGGGTGTCTGCGTGTTGGCATAGAGGCCAAGTAAGTGTCATAATCCTGTATTTTAATTGTTCTAGGTGTTGGCAATCTTGTTTCAGTAAGTAATATTATCCCAATATTGTTTTTTTTGATAATGGCTTCCAACTCTGGTAGTTTGCTTTGGATACCATTGGCGTTCCATATTAAGATATTTAATGAAGAAATCATTTTGAGGTTAACGCAATGAGCAGGCGCAGCATTTGCGTCTGTGTTTCGGCGAATTTTGTATGCATATCTACAAGTTTGTTAATTGATTCGCTTATGCTTGACATGGCGTTAGCTATTGGATCAGACTTCTGCGAATAATTATGAAAGACTTGTTCCTTTGCGTTTTTGGGTTGTTGTTGAGGATCAGCAGTATTATTATGCAATTGCTGGTGTTGGATGCGATGAAAGCCTCGGGTTACATCTGCATACGAGACAGTTTCCGTTCTGGTATTATAGGCCGAAGGCAAATATTTTTTTAGGTTCGGAAAATTTCTGGAATCCAAGTTAGGGAATCGCGGAGGGTCTGCCATTTTTTTGTTTGACGTCAATACCACCCTTTTTTTGGTGTTAGTTCGCTTGCAGAGATCTTTGTACCATTCACAGCCTTTATAGTTGGCTGGATGATTACCTCCACAGTGTGTACATGTGGCAGGGGCGTCACGATTTCGAGTGCAATCTGCCGTTGCGTGTTGTTGACCGCATTTGACACATATATATTTTTTTCTACAAAAGTTAGCCGTATGACCATAATCCTGACAGCGTTTGCACTGTGTTACCTCGGATCTTTTTCTAGCGCTTTCAATAATTATTATCTGCCGACATAATTTTTTGATTTTTAAGATTTCCTTATTATTATAAGCTGCTTTTATATTAAGGAAGTGCATATTCATAGGGCTCTTAGTTTTATTGCTTATCGGATTATGAATATGCAATACTTCGTGTCCAAGCTTAGTTAAATTCTCTTTTATTTGACTGTTATGTGTAGAATGGTGAAGTCCTTTGATTACCACTCTAAATGGTTTGTCTTCCTTCAATTGGAAGCTGTAAAATTCAATTTTTAATTCGTCAAGTGTCTTTACAATGGTTCTGTAAGTGGGAATGTCCTTAGCCAAAATTCGAATGGTTGTTCCCATAGTTGATTTTATGTCAATATTGTCAATATTTATATAATGTCCCAAAATAGTCCAAATATCATTGACATCCTCTATATTGTGTAAAACGATAGGAGGGGGCTTTTTGGTTTTTACGTGTTCGCTTACACATTCATCAGTAGGATCAGTATTTTTGGTATTAATACTATTATTAACTTGACCTTCTATATTTTGGTCCAAAGTTGGTGAAGGAGATCCTGACTGTACTTCCATGTCATCATTGATCTCAATACCAAGAAGTTCGAATCGGTTGCTGCGATTATCGTCAGTTTTTTTTGGTTTGTCAACAGTTTTATTGATTTGGCCACTCCGATTATTAGAATCGCGAATGACTCTCTTTTGGTTTGTATACGGAGATGTAGCAATCTTTCTCTTTGTCGTCTTTTTCTGGCTTTTAAGAAGCCTTTGTGTCGCAGAGATAAGATGGTTTGCTGAATTGGACATGTTTGTCGATGATTGACTTACATTAAGCAGACCAGCAGAGGCATCACTATAATTGTATTTTGTGTTGCCAATATTTATATCTGCAAAGTTCGGGGTGGCGCCTTTATTTTCCATTATTGGAAAACCCGAAATCACAATCAATCACACGCACGCGGAGTGCGTTTTAAAGCCTCTCAGAAAAGAAATCGTAATAAATCAAGTTAATTAATTTAAAATTTAATTTTAAATGCATAAAAAACATTACAAACAAACAACTTTAACATTATGAAAATGGGAAGTTTTTAAATTGATAAGGTTTTTTATAAAAAGGCCTGTGCTTTTCAGATACTTTATCAAGCGGTGAACCCAGATGTCATACTTTGGCCAAAATTGTGGCATTTGTACAATTATTTTTTTTTTGGACAGATAAAACTTTCCAACTATTTTCTTAAAGTGTTAAGCTTTTACTTTTGAAAGTGTGAGTTTTTTTACGATACAAATTATCCAGACCAAAAAATGTTAAAAGCCCCAACAAATTTTTAAATAATGATATAAAATCCATTTCATAATTTTTACACTTTTTCGAAAAATATATGATATTTTGTAATTTTTGAGCTGTAACAAAAATATAAATGCATTTCAACAATTAAAATTGACGGAGGAAAGCCTCTAAAATTCATTCTAAAAAGCTCAATTTTGGCATTTTTGCCAAAGTTTAATTTATAATTATGACTTTTGTTTTGGTTGTTTACGAGAAGAAAAAACTATTGAAATTAAATTAATTATACCTATATTATTTCAAAGATTACAAATTCCATTGGTAGAGTAGTGTATGGTAATATGGTATTAACCAGGTACTCCAGTCGTTTAATCATATATCGCCATGCGTTTAAGTCGCTACTTGGCTTAGAGCTGTGGGACGCTACTTGGCTGTGGGTTTTCAAGCTCAATTATCTTTTTCAATCATGGCGAAGTCAAAATCGGAGTAAAGCCGAAAATGTGTCCCACAGTGCGCTGCTTGGAAGCATAAATATGGTAATGACTGCCAAACAAGGACATCAATCGATGTTGGCGTGTTTGTGAGCCTTGGGTAGCTCGGAGCCGTAAGCTCTCTATTAATATTTCATGTTTCATACAAGTTCGCACTGTCTCTTTAAGCACATTTGGGCACACTCCCAAACACCCACACATACACACACTTGGGAGGTATTTTTGGGGTTATTTGTATTGGTTTGCACCTGCTCCCGCTGCCACTGTTGCCACAAATTGAAAAGGGTTTATTGCCTGTATTTGCATTTGCATCTTCTCCAGTATCAGTATCAGTTTTCTTGGGTGTGTATTTTAATTGCGTTGACTTTGTAAATGATCCATTCATAATATTTTAGTATCTACTTCCATCTCGAGGGTCCCAGTGACCCCAAAAACAGGACTCGCTTTACGGTTTAGCTCTTTAAGTTTAATAGCCGTATTCAAGTCAGTCGCCCGGCAACAGGCCAAAAAATCGATAATGAAAATTCATATCGAATTTGGGGCAAAATACCGCAGACAAATTTATTACGCGCAGCATTCGGCTCTTTCCAATGGTTAACCTTATGCTAAGGACCAAATGCCACCTGGTCGTGCCAGCTGCAGCATTAGCTCCACTGCAGAGCGGCTTTAAAGAACTTTTTGAATCAATATGAAAACAATATATACACTATATATATTCTAGGGGCTTTGGTAAATATGTAGTGTGATAACAAACAAACAAGGCCAGAGCAAATGAAATGAAAACAAAACCAAAGTGTTAGCCAAGACTAGCTAGCTTTGCCATATTTCCCTGGCCTATAGTTACTTAAATTTTTTACCAGACAGTTGTTAGGAAATTGTTTACTCAAAGCTAAGACTACATGGTTATTCGTATGGTTAAGCCTAAGTATTTATCTAAGGTAATGGCGAATTTCTTTGCCAAACATTTCAGAATCCAATGTTTTTTATGCTACAGGCATTTATTAACTTCATATAATATAGTATATATTAGTTCTTATGTGTTTAGGTACATTATTTACTTAGGCAACTTCCATGGGACAAATCATTAAAAAGTTATTTGCTATGTGACAATTTTTGAAATATTAATGTGTATCTAGTAGGGAACGGCAACAGGTGTCTTGTATTTATGAGCAAAGGAACTTTTAGTTTATTTTTATTTTATTTTTGATACAATGATTTGAGTCAGCTGCCTGGATTTATTGATTGTGAACAGGCTGTAGACAAACGAGCCTAATGTGGTATGTGGTCATGGTCATATGCGTTCAGTTGGGTACCGGCTTCGGTTAGCAGCCTGGTTGCAAAAGGGGAAGACAGTTTGATGGGTTGGAAGTAAAATGAGAAAAAATTGGAGAAACTTCAATTGTGATTGCTCAATAATTTAAAAATGGCACACAACATTGTCTGGCCAACGAAAAGCATTCATTTCGACAGTCGCGCACGATTTTATAAAATAGGACTGAAATATGCTTCAAGGCTGGGATTAAGTAGCATATATAGCGAACCAGACTTTAAACAATATCGACTTACATATATTTAAGGTATGGTATGGTTTGAATAAGAGCAATCAAGGATAGGTAAGGTTATAGCTGTAGCTGGCTTAAAAAGCCAACACACTTAGGCTCACTGGCCCATAGTCATACCGCACGAATCTCAATTTAAGCCCATTCTCTACGAAAGCACCCTCAAAGAAAATCCCAGCCTGTTGCTGCTATAAAGCTTGCAATCTTTCTCGCATAGATAGGACCTTGTTCCTCTAGGTTGTGAAGAAAATAATTTCCCAGGGGATTTTTCTTGCGTCTACATAGAGCTTTACAGGAACAGAAGAAGTGCTTTAATGATTGTAGCTCTTCCTCGTCTTTGTAAAAGCGAAAGGACATACCAACGAGTAGTGCAAAATTCATTTTTTTTGCATTTGCTAACAAAGATATACTAATCAAATTGAATAAAAATTTGTTTCTTGTTCTACATAAGCAATGACGTTATTTCAAAGTCTTCCATGCCCGTTTTTAAGGTACTCCATTTTTGGTGTAAAGCAACACAATGTTTGGATGAACCTGAACAATTATGCGTCTTTTGTTTACGTATCTGAGAAGAGTCATGGCTCATATTAGAGGTGGAGAACTATCGATAGTACTCTCGGCACTATCGATAGTTGAGCACCATCGAGCTACCATCGATAGCAGCCAGACATTTACGATAGTGCCAATAGTGCTATCGATAGTTCTCCGATAGTTTTCACATCACCAAAAAGTACAATTTGCCCGTTTATTTGTGTCTGCTTAATAATATTTGTGAAAAAATTGATTAAAACAGTGATACCTCAATAAAAAGAAATGGATCGCTTTCTTCAAAGAGGTATAATGCTTACTTTTAAAGTACAGTATGAACTCGGTAACCGCAACTAATAGAAATCTAGGTCATTTTTCTTATTGAGGAGGTTGCAAGAACCGATGAAAATATATAACTCGTCTCACGAAGCTGTTTCAGAAATAGGAAAAAAGGTTACAATGCTATATTTCTTAGTGTTGCAAAAATCGAGGAATTGCGTGTATCGAGGGTTGCGATTACCGAGTTAATACTAACTATGTGTCGAATTTAAGGTAACCATCGGGACTCCCTCAGACTCAGTGTGTCGAGGGCTGAGAGGCAGGCATGCGATGCAGCAGCACGGACTCGGAGAAAGGTTTGCCGACCGATAGGCAAACCCAAAAAAATAAAAATTAGTAAGTAATAATTAAAAGTGCGTTAACTGCGGAAAGCAGTACAATACCAGCAGAAATACTTCAAGCTTGCAGATCAACTGAAAAGCTTCCACCCTGGCTTGGCAAATCATGTCCCAGATTGCAGTACTCCAGCTGCAGGTATTTCCGCGAATACTGACAATATCGCATCGACAAGCGGCAGTTGTAGATCGTCGATTCATTCTGTAGCTTCGCCTAATTGTTTCGGAGAGGCGAACCGGCTCAAGAAAGAAAATGTGAACATTCTTTAATTCTTGAACCAAAACTTTTGGATCAAAAAACATTAATATCGTATATAAGTTTTAAAAATTAAACAAACTTTTGTGGGCGGAACTATCGTCGACTATCGATAGTACTATCGTCGACTATCGATGATTGTGAAATTATTATCGTCGACTATCGATGGCGCCGACTATCGATAGTTTTCCACCTCTAGTATGAACTCTTAGCTTACTTCCGTTTTTTAATAACGTCGGCATTGTCACTTTAGATACAAATTACTTTTTTCTAAAAATAGTTAAGTAAAAACTAGACATCATGTCAAGGAACTATCAAAGGTTGTATTAATGTAACGATTGTAACGTCCGCAATTAGGAAAATGCTTATATGCAAAAGAAACGAATCTATTTATAAAAAATTGTTATTAAGAGTCATAGTATAGCTTCATTTGATATTTTTATTTGCTAAACACAAATCTAATTTTTTCCTTCAATAAAATATTACTTTTCCAAAATGCCTTTGTATGGTCTAAATTACATATAGTTGTTTTTTACACTACTATTGCTTTTTAGCCTGAAATAAGTAAGAATAAACACATGTGTCTCTTTTCTTAAAATTATTATTATTTTTTGGGCTTATAAAAGATTTAATCCCAATGTACGTGAGATGATCTTGTAGTTTGATCTGAAATATAAAATACGGCGTCTCATACCTGATGAAACTCAAAAACATATCCAATTGGTTCGATTGAGATCAGTTTTTTAACAAACATGATTGAGCTAACTCATTCAGCAGATGATATAATTTTGAAGCATAATTTACCACCACACCTAAACACTTACATATGTACATCTTTTAATCATTTAATTATCATTTTTATCTTTATTTTTTATTTATTACCACTACATTTGTTTATTTATGTGTTTTTCAAACTTTTATTTATTATAAGAAGTATGCACACAATTACAAAATTATGAGCTACTTTCACAATTTTTTTTTAACTGAAAAAGACAGAAGGAGGTATATCTGGTCCTATAAAGTATATGCAATAAAATTGGTATGTAGACACGTGTAAAAACGTACTGGATACTTCGGAAGCTCTATCCAAAAATTACTAAGTTTAAGACCTCATATCAAGACTATCCAAAATATATTTTTTTTAATTGTTCATGAAAAAGCAGCCTTTAAAAATTCAGGAAATTATACTGTAAACTAATGCCAGATTATTTTTAAGAGAGTATAATATAAATATTGTTTTATTTTTTTTGTTTTTTTTTTGATTAATTTCATTTGTTTGATGCAGCTTTTGTTCTTATGACTCTATAGCGCATTTATAACTTAGAACCTTAAGAATGAATTGGCGAACTGCCCTTGTAACTATGAGTATCAAACTTATCTATAAGTATCAAATTTATGACTATTTACAAATTACAATTTATAGTTTTTAAAGGCTTAAATCATTTCGAGAGTCTAATGGGTGCCGTCTTTTGAGCCTTCGCCTATTTGCATTTGTGGCTAGGCTTGTTGCAAAGTTGGTTTGGATAAGTAGTAAGCCTATCCCTGTATCTTGAGCTGTGTCGTCCGATTAGTTCAGCTATGGTAGGGATGTTGAGGTCATTATGCAAGACTTCGTTTCTAACAAACCATTCTGCTCCAGTCCATCTTCTCAGGGCCTTGTTTTGCATCGTTTGCAGTCGTTTTATATGGGTCCTCGCCGCAGTTCCCCAGAGCGGTATTGCGTATGTGAAGACTGGTGCTACAGTAGCATTGTAAATTGTTCTTTTCCTACGAAGCGACAATTTGCTAGAACTTTTCAGCATCCAGTCCAATTTTTATACCCTGTACCGTATGGTCCAAGGGTATATTAAGTTTGTGCAAGCCGAAAATGTATGTAACATATAGAAGGAGACGTCGGAGACACCCCAAAGTTACCTAAAATATGATCAGGGTGAATAGAGAAGTCGATATACCCATGTCCGTCTGTCCGTCTGTCCGTCCGTGTGAACGCCTAGATCTCAGAGATGGTAAGAGCTAGAGTTACCAAACTTTCACATTAGATCCCATATTATTCCATAGGAGGCAAGTTTATTTTATTTTTTTGATATCGTGGATAAATTATATAGCTCCCATGGGGGTGTTTGAGACGACCTCGACAAAAAAAAAGGGTTTTAGATGAATAATTCGTTTGTTTATGAAGATATCGTAACCAAATTTGGTATTCGAAAGTTTTTTATAGTTCCCAATCACTGTACCAAATTTGATCGAAATCGGTTGACTATATCATATAGCTCCCATAGGACCGATCGGCCAAAATAACTTTTTTAAAGAAAAATGCGCTATATTTCGTTTTTTAATAAAGATATCGTAACCAGATTTGGCGTTTGGAAATTTTTTAGACCACTTAAGCAATGTGCCAAATTTGAACAAAATCGGTTGACTATATCATATAGCTCCCATAGGTCCGATCTTCCAAAAAATCGATTTTTTAACAAAATTTGTTGTGTTTCGTTTGTTTGTTAAAATATTGGGACCAAATTTGCCACTCGTGAGTATTTTATAGTTCCTAAGCACTGTACTAAATTTAATCCAAATCGTTTGACTAGATCATATAGCTCCCATAGGACCAATCGGTCCAAAAACACGCTTTTTATACAAAATTCGATGTGTTTTGTTTGTTTGTAAAGATATTTGAAATAAATTTGGCATTCATATCTTTTTTAAGGTATTTAAGCACTGTGTCAAATTTTATTGAAATCGGTTGACTATATCATATAGCTCCCATAGGAACGATCGGTCAAAAAAAAATTTTTGTTTAAAAATTCTTCTGTTTTTGGTTTTTTGTGAAGAAATCGGACTTTATTACAAGCTAGTGGTACAGGGTATCCTAAAGTCGTCCGCGCCCGACTTTACGTCCGCCATTTTTTTAATTAATTCCAAGACCTCATCCTTGGTGCATGCTCTGATCGTGATGCCTCCTACACTTGGTGAGATCTCGTTTTCCTCAATTTCCTCGATGTTTAGCGATTCGGCTGTCAACAATGAACTGAATTGTTCCTGGAGGTGATCTGCAAAAGCTTCAGCCTGCGCTTCATCTCCCATGAGCCATGCGCCAGACGAGCTGCGGATGGGATGTTGACACAAAGGCTGCCTCTGAGGTTTTCGTGTGAATCTCCAAAGTCTGAATTCAGCACAGGCTGGTGAGTCAGCTTGTTTTAAGGCATCGCTGATGCGTTCATTTTGTAGATCCGCTAGAAGATATTTGAGTTGCCTAGAGGCCTCATTGTATAATCTTTTGGTATTTGCCGTGCGTGTTCATAGCCATCGACTCCTAGTCCATCGCTTATATGCCAGAAGATTTTCTGCCTGCGGAGTCAGTGGAATGTTAAGACTGTATTGACAATGTGGTTGATGATAGGGCGGTGCAGCTAGGCGCGCTGCTTCAGCTATGGCATCTTGGAGTTTTTCTGCTGCGTTGTCCACATCTTCAGTGGTGTTGAGTACCATTTCTGGTTGAAGTGAAGAGTTTAGTAGGCTCTTAAAATGTCTGATGTTCGATTCAACTGGCAGGAGGCGTTGCCTGGTGGGGAATAGCTGTTGCTGCGTGTGTATAAATATATAAATATTGTTTAATGAGTTGAAAATACATTTTGCAACACTGAAACTTTTGGTATATTTAACAATTGTCTAAAAGCTTAAAAAAATGTTTACCATTTGTACTTGCCTTTATAATATTTTAAAAACTCATTCTTAGTCTTTTTTGCTATTCCAAATTGCTTGGAAGCATAGTTTCTTCAGCGCTTAGGGCTTCCGAGACAAGATTCTACTAGACATAGATGAGAGTAGTTTTGTTGAAAATTTCAATATAAAGTTAAGTTTTGTAAGTCAAAAGTTTCTACCTAATTTATCGGAAATACTTAAGCACCTCTTTATCTAGTGGCGCATATAATTATAGACTAAGACAATTAAAATGAAAACTAAATTAATTACATCGCCGCTTAAAATAGTTTTTCTTTAGATCGGCATACTTACATTTTCATATTCCTAACCAAGATGTAATCCTCACAAATCCAACCCTTAATATAGCGCAATAACAAACCACAAGCGAAAACCTAAATTTAAAAAATACAGAATATGGCTATCGCACTCGTTTGCTCGGAAAAATATGTGAAAGTGGAACATCATACTCTGAAAATATAAAAAGATATATCAGACAGATTTTCCCAATGTATTATCGACAGAAAAAAAAACCAATTAAAACTGTAAGATACACAAAATGTAGTTACAGTTAAAAATTCTACTTTTAAAAATCAAATAGTATAAAGTCGATATACCAAATGTTTTTTTTTCGTATCTGAGAAAAGTCATGGCTCATATACATATATATAGATATAGTATATACTCTGAGTTTAATGTTACATGTGTATCTGGAGCCAAGAGGGCATGCAGTGTTTGCATTTACATTATATGGTTAGTTGGCATGAGCCAAATTAATTACAAAATTGTAAAACATCTCTCAATTGCTAAGCTAACAAAATTTTCCATTTTGCCAAATGTTGGGAATAATTTATGCATGTGCAAACTTTGGTCACGTCATGCGCGTAATTAGCAAAAAAAAAATGCAATTTTACATAAAAAAAATATAAAAAAATTTCAATTGCAAAAAAAAAAACAAGAATATTTAAAGCTTCAGAAACTGTTTGCCAATGCAACGTTAGGCACGCCAATAGAGCGTGGTGAACCATGTCAGCCAGCCATCCAGCCAGCCAGCCAGCTAGTCCTCCAGCCGCCAGTGGGTGGTTACTGCGTAGGGGTTTGTTGGGCTCTTTTAGGGACTGGGTCTCGGTGTCGGATTCGGGTTCGGGCTGGGGCTGGGGTTGTTACATGTATAAATATGCATGCCAGCACCGCTGTCATTATGCAGCAGCAAACTATTCGTACATGAGGCAACTTTGGTTTTGGTCTGTGCGCGCCCTGGCTCAATTACAACAACAACAGCAACAAAAACACACAAGTGCGATAGAGTACAGGGGAATACCAGCGGGCTGCAGTGGTTCGTTTGCCGTCTTAAGTATGCACAAAGCGACTTTGTGTACCGTAAGTAACCTACTTTAAGTTCTTTTCGCTGCCAACATGTCGGACGTCATCGGTGCCAGAGCAGCCATATAGTCCGGGCCAGAGCCAGACCAGTATTTGGGTTCTGGGGCGTTCCCCAGCGGCAACCTGACGACTGCAACGTTGCATTAAGTTTAATGCACGCTGCGATTTGTATGCAGCAAATTGCTCTGCTGCCGATGCTTCTCTGCTTCTGCAAAGCTACACCCAAAAATTAACAACAAAATGGCGGACGGCGGCGCCTCGTCATTCACACTAAGCGCACTAAGTGCACTATACACTTGGCGAAAAATTGAAATTTTTGGGTATAGTTATAGGCAATGAGTTCCACCGCATTTGTTTTTTAAGAGAAAAGCACATAAAAAATAAAAAAGAAGACAAATAAAGGCTTTAAGTATCTTTTACACTTTGTTTATTTTAGTCGAAGAGCACTTGAAGCTATGGATCAAAGATCTATATGCGTTTCATGCGAACGTCTTAAGATATTCATAGGACAGGCCGACATAAAAAAATGTAAGCACACTTTTTATGCGAAAGGTATACCGATATGCCATAGCTCTATTAAATAACACCACACAAGGGTTTTGGAAAAACCTCACAAAATCCATAAACCAGGGAATTTTGTTGGCTATCTCAGCAACCTACTGTGCTGTGGTATTTCGGATACGGTTTTAGCAAAACCAAAAAAAAAAAAATAACCTTGCAAAAAATTTTATTTTTCTACTATTACCACACATTCAGCAGCTCAAAATTTTTAAACGGTAGCCCATAAAAATATCATTTAATATATACATATTGAAAATCGGCAGAGATTTTTGTATTTTGGCATATTGGTCCAAATATAAGTGTAAACACAAACAAAAATATTCTAATAAATATTTTCTATGACAATTCGAAAAATCCCAAAACTCAAAAATATGAAATGACTCAAAGTTATGCAAAACAATATAATCCACTGGTATTAATATTTCCAGGAATAGTGATAGCATATTATAAACGATTTTTGTGAACTCAAGGTAATATCTAATAATCATAGGTTCGGTCTGCAGGATATAAACGTAAAGTTTTTCTGTTTAGGCTCATGTAAGTCCGTGCAAGAAAGTTCCTTACGAAAAGTATAAAAAAACAAGTTAAAGCGTTTTTCTTAATAGTTTTTTTTTATTAAATACTATATGTAGTATACAACTCAGCATATCACATATTTCTGAAAAACAAAATGACCTCTTAAAGAAGGTTCACTACTAATTTTCTTACAATTACATGTAATGCAATAACGTTGTGTTGTTAACCTAAAACAAAAACTTTTTTGTGATAAACTAACACTTAAGTTGGAATAAATTTCTCTGGTATATATCACATACAAATTTTTTTTCTTAATTTTGTAGTGTAGCAGAAGTGTATAAACATTTTGTTGTTTGCGTGTCATAAAATTTCATTTGTTGTGCTTTACAAATATTTATTTTAATAGATATTCCTTGTTTTTCCTACCCATTTTTTGCATTATTATTATTTTGGAGCAGTACAGAAATTTGCATGTCAAATGGCAACGTGACTGTACTAAGGCACATATAGGTATGTACATACTATGGCCGTAATACAGACAAACATATAAAGTGCAAAATATGGCTGCTGTGTTATTTTTTTTTTTTTTTAAGTAGGCTGGTGTAAGGGTTAAAGAGTCTAGAGAAGGGCAGAGTAGTTTAGGGTTGTCGTGCTGCTTAGGTCTCCGACTGTCTGCCCGACCATATAACTTTAAGTAGGCTATAAATATACTATATGTATGCATTTGCATGTTAGACCTAAGTATGGGTATATGTGTGTGTATATTTGTATATATAATACATATGTATATGCATATGTGTGTGTGGACCATGTAATGTATGTCAGCCGTGCGCATAATTACAGGTGCATCGCATGTAGAAACACGTACCACATTCTGGTACATCGTAATACAATTTCATTAGGGGTGAGCGCGTGTCGTGACTTTGTAGTAGTTAACGACTAGAGCAACATTTGGTGGACGCAATAACAACGAAATGCAGAGCATAAAATTATATATAATTTTAGCATCAAATTGCTTATCATAACATTTGAGCAGCTAAGTTCGTTTTTCTTTCTACAGTCGCTGAGGATCAATAAAGACAAGGAGTTCAAATTGTTTCGATTTTTTCTTTTCTTTTGCACTACACGTATATTTTATGCTTCGTTACATATTCGAGAGAGTGCAACATGATATGAAAACCGGAGAAATAAAAAATTATATAATATAAAAATTGTACAATAATTACACTGTACAACAGTGATTAAGCACTTTTCAAGTGACCTAGTGTACGTTGTAGGCCTTGACGAGTACACCACGATAGTGTGTTTCAAAATCGTCTAACACCCCGAAATTCTCAAGTTATTGCTCAAAAACCGTTTTTCGGCTACTGCGATCACTCCAACAATCACAACCAAATTTGGTTACGATACCTTCATGAACAAACGAATTATCCATCTAAAACTCTTTTTTTTTCGAGCATAGTTTAATTTTCTTGTTTACAATAAGCGTCGTGACTTAAAAATTTATTGACCGATTTTGATAAACCATGACTTTCCTTACTTGGCATTAATTTTTCTTCAAGATCAAATATAAAAAAGTAAAGGCTTTTTACCAAAATGTTATATAAAAAAGACGTCAAAATGTGAAAAACGAAAAAAAAAAAAGTGTAAGTCTTAGATAACTTTTAAAAAATCTAGTATTTTTTTTATGAAGTATATTCAAATGTATATCATATTAAAGTTTGAATCTTCTTCTTTCCAAAACCGCAAAGCAGTCGAAAATCGGTTGAAAAATTACGACGTTGTGATTGTTGGAGTTATCGCAGTACAAGAAAAACGGTTTTTAAGCAATAACTTGAGAATTTCGGGGTGTTAGACAATTTTGAAACACATTATCGTGATGTACTCGTCAAGACCTACAATGTACACTAGGTCACTTGAAAAGTGTTTTGATTTTTTTTTATTTTGTAGTACTGTGTTATTATTATCACGCTACCATCTTTATCTCTAGACAACATATAGCATTTGGATTTGCGTGTATGCGTTATATAAAGCCACTATGTATTACATGCTCATATAGAGCTTTGCTTGGTAACAAAAATTTTAATGCTAAAACACGACTCTAATTGCTTGCCAGTCGACGGCTCTACTCAAGCGCCTAATTGTAAGCTTAATCATTTGAACTTTATGATGTCATGTCTATTGCAATTAGATATCCAATGCACGGCAAATGTAAATTCGAATGCACTCGAATCATATGTACACGATTTCAAATGCCAAAGGGTGGCACTTGACAGGCATGACGTTGCAAGTTGTTAGATGGAGCCACTTTGATTCGCTTTAAAAAATGCCAATTGATTGATGATAGCCAAAGGCGAGGAAATCGGTGTGGTACGTTTTATAAAAAAAAAAAAGTATCTTATGCTCTAAAATAAAAGCAACTACTAAAAAGATAATTTCCATATAGCGTATTTGAATTGTTTAAGGAAAACTTAGAATTATTGTATACCCTACGACTTGAAAAGCCCTCATTTGTCGCAATATTTAATGTCGCCTACAACCACTTGAAAGAAATGAAAATAAAGAAGGCTTCAAAAGCTTACAAGATATATTGTGAACGTATATACATATGTATCTTCATTGGCATTATAAATATGTGCAGATATATAAACAGATAATGCTAAAAGGTCGCGCCATAACAATCATGCCAAATAAGTATCAGCAGCTACCAATAAAACAACAAAAGCCACAAAAAATAAACAAAGTCAAAACACACAATGAAGTCAAATGAAACCGCATTCAGTTCAGAAAGGAGCACCCGGAACCCCGATCCACACCTCCCTTAGCCTATGTGCAAATACTAGACTTCCATGCAACTCGACGCTGCTGGATAATAAAACTTTTACAGACAATTCACTTTTATTGCGCACAAGCCTCACATACACACACACACACACACGCTTGATGCAATGGCAGCAAAAAACGCGAAAGGAAAAAAGTGCAGTATGCTTTTAGGCGTAGCCGCCATAAAATCACACGCTACGAGAACAACATTGAAGGTGTTTGCCGGAGCTTTCGGCCATTGCATTTTAAGTTTGCCCAAACATTTTTGTAGGTGCGGATCCTGAAAACTTTTACTGTTAGTATCCTGCAGACATAAAGCAAAACGATACATGAATTTAAAATCGATTGGCAAAAACACAGCGGGGCATAAAAAACGAGACTTAAATTAAAGCTTACGCGTAGACGCCATAGCAGCGAAAACAAAAAACTAACATTAAAGATCTAATAAAGAAAAAAATCGGAGTAGAAGTAAAGAATTCTACTTACACTTACAAATATCTCGGAAACAATATAGTTTGAAATGACTTTTCGGCTTTGCTGGCTATAGTTAACAGATGACTTTTTTTGCAAACCATGCAATCTTCATCTCATTAATCCAAAGGTCCTTTTAGCTGCCTGTACTAAAAATAAAAACCAAAGCTACAATAACTGCTTGAAATGGTGAGTAAGCAAACAATATTATGAGATTTAGTTGTAAAGAAAGTAAAAACAAGTTAATATGATTTGTGTATTTTGTTAATCTCTGCTGCTAAATCAAACTATATTCAGCACTAGCCGGCCTCCGCTGCGCTTCGGCTCGTCTAGGTCTTTATCCTACATAGTATATGGTGTATACTAATTTGTTTGTTTCATTTGTGTATTTTTTAATTGTGTATGCATGTCGACCTTCTGACATTTGTTTGAGAGAGTCGCTGATGGAAAAGGAATCGTATTTTTTAAAGCAAGAATATTGAATGTGGTAAACGCAAATAAATAATCATTATTTCATTAAATTTGCTCGAACTGCAAAGAACATCATAATTGTGGTAACAAATTTTAATGGCATAGTAACTTTTTGATTTAGTTTTGATTTGATATTTGATTGTTATTTCTTTTGGTTTACTTTCACGTTGTTCAGATCTAAAATGAATAATATAAGTAATAATATAAGAATAAGTGTGTCGATGCCAGACGAAGAGGATGTGCCATATGATTATTTTGAGCAGTTGAACATGAAATATCCGACAGCTGAAACGTTCAATTTAAATTGGAAATGCAATATCTTTCACGATGATGTTCGTTCTTCACTCATAAACTTTCAAAATGTGAAAAATCTCAATTTGTTTCTGGAAGACAATTTCAAGCAAATACCGGCCACGCCACCATTTATGTTTCCAAGCCTGCAATCTTTCCGATTGGAAAACATCGTCCGATTGACCGATGAATGGATTAATTTCATCATAAAATTTTCAACCATTCGCCATCTTTACATTTTAACCATGTTTGATGGAGATTTGGACACCATGAACGAAAAAGTGATTTCAGCAATAGCCGATAAATCAAATTTTCAGAATGATTGGTCTTTCGAAGTTTTTGTGAATCATTTGTCGCGGCGTTGCTGGGTGGTTTTCCTCATTTTGTTGAATCATTAATCTGTTGCATAATAGTTCATGGTGCTTACTTTTTTGTTTGTTTCTTTACCTGCGATAATGATAGCAAAAGTAAAAAAATAGCAACTATAAGTTGAGGTCTTTTATGATTGAGTTCAAATATGTATTCACTCACCATTTGACGGGTTAATCATTTTGATATTTAAATGATAGCCATCCTCGCCATGGCAAAATAGTATTGGATATTGCAAAGCATCATAGGAATGATGCGTTTCTGACACGCGTTGAAGTTGATTATTTTTTCGTTGAAGCACAATGTCGCGCGATTGGAAGTCTTCTCCAACAATCACTATGGCAACATTGTCGATTGTTGGAGCATTAAATCTTCTTGAGTATTCACCAATAGGCGTTTTATCAGCTCGAATAACAATATAATGATTGTCGGACGGCATTCGATCTATTGCTGTTCGGAACAATTGAACTAAATCATTGTGTTCATGAAACAAACGTTGTAATTGTGCAACTATTTCTCTTTTTGTGTTACAACCGATAGCACACCGACGATCAACTTTCGTCGGTCGAATTGCCAATGAAATATATTTGTAGAAATTGATATTCTTCATCTGCGAAAGGCAACAATGAGCCTGCTCTTAATCGATTCAACTCATTCCTTTGTGAACGTTGTTCCTCAGCTTCAGCTTTTCATTGGGATGATTGCAATTGAGTTCTACGCGAATTTCTACCAATGTTACGTCTTTTTGGCGGCATTATGTGCAAATATTGATCTGATCATATGTATTTTACACAGAAATCAAAACATGAATCGTTTATGATTTTTGTGTTTCCTTTCGACAAAAACTATTAACTAAAAAATATTAGTTAATCTGACAATGTACACAATGCCAACCTAAATAAAAAAAAAATTTGTATTGGAAAATCAAATTGTCCTTTTTAGTATTTTTGTCGCAATTTTGTTATATTTTCTCAACCTTAAACCATCCTTGGACTTCCACGAACATTTCAAGACCAAAATTAGCCAAATCGGTCCAGCCATTCACTCGTGATGCCGTGACCAAGGAAAACGGGTTTCATTTTTATATATATAGATTTAAAAGTCAAACAAGATGATTTGGTCGAAACTCGTTTAAAAAATGTAATGACTTCAAACCGAAACATATTTAATGAATATTTCATGATGTAATACCCTAAACTCACAGGAATTGGGGAATTTCAAATTTGTACACTATATGTAAGGAAAGTAGAAGCCGTGCCTTTTTTTTTAGGCTGACCTATTTTCAAGATAAAATTGAGATTTAAAATAATAAAACATAAGAACACAACGGCTGCTCTGCAAGCTGCAATGAAATGTTACTTCCTTAATTTCTAGTTCTAGATTAGTAAAGTTATCCAAAACTTTTAACTGTGGTTTCCACATACATCCCAGAATATATTTTTATTTTAACATAACTTAACAAAATAAAAAGGTAATATGCTATATCTATGAGAAAGCTTATAATAACAAGAAGCCATTTAATATTATGCAAGTAACCCTCGCAGTTTTAGAGCTAAAAAGCATATACAAAATCAAAGGAACTTAATGGCATTTGAAGAAATGTTCGAAAATAATGGCGGAAGCTTTAAATGTTTCTACTTATAACAACAATAGATGCATATAAATGCATATGCATATATGTTAGAGTAAATAGTTTGCTGAGGCATATAACCATTGTGTGTGTGTGTGCCCAAAAAAAGTGGGAGGAAAAAATAAATTAAAATTTTTATGATGCCATAAAAAATAATGCATGCATTATTTCTGTCTGAGATGTTTGAGAGAGGTAAGAGGAGAAGATAGAGAGAGTGAGCAAGTAGAAGCTGCCAACGTCACGCTGGCCCAATTAGCTGCATACTTCGCTCTGCAGATGGCTGACTGTGTGTGTGTGTTAGTGTGTGTGTGCAAGTCTAAGCGTATGTGTGTGCTCTAAGCAGCATGTCATTAGTGCTTTGCACGTCGCTGTTTGTTGCCGCTGCTTCAAAATACAAAATGGCGGCAATAGGAAGGCAGTTAGTTGCCCTGCTTTGGCTACATATACACACACACAGGCACACGCGTGCACACACATATGTACATGTAATAAAAAACCAACAATGACCTGCGTATGTGTGTGTATGAATCTGGTTTCGCGGAGATTTCTTGCCACTGTAGCTGTTGTTATGACTGTTATGTCTGTTACATATTTGTGCTATTGTTGCCACGCCTCCCAACATACAGCGCCCAAACCCTCCCCTTATGACTACTTGCTTTACCCATAAATGACTCATTTGTATTCATTGTTACGCCCTGGCGCTTTTGTCGTTTTTCTTTTTGTTGTTGCTTTAGCTGTTTTTTCGCCTCCTTCTTCTCGCCTCATCCTCTTCTTGTTTTTTGTATGTGGTGCAAATGAGCAGCTAAATTTTTTGGCACTTATTTGTGTTATGCTCAGTAGCAGCAACAAAAGTAACAAAAGGAGAAATAACCAACAAGAAATATTAAGTATACGACAGGTACAATTTTTATGACCGACAATTCAAAGTCAAGTCAGCTACAAGTATCGAATATTTGATTAGAATTTTTTTTATAATGCAGTCAAATATTGTTTTTACAAACTGCCTGGTAGCGTTACTTCACAATCTGTTTCCATGTGTTCCTGTCCAACGCCTTTAAGTTCCAGTTCTGGACTGCTCATTCCATTGAAACCCACTTCTACTGAGTCGATACAGCGTTTCTCAGTCTGCCTCTATCTCGGCATTCTAGGTTTCTGCACAGAAATGGCTTATATGTCGGTGCCTCTCGTTCCTGTGTAGCACATGGCCCAGACATAGCGTTCGTTTGGAATCTCTTTATGGTATCAATTTGATCGTTTCTTTGAAAGTTCACCTTGTTTAACCCGTCTTATTTTTTGGAGCGCAATTAGATGCAGATAACATATGATAGTTCAGATATTCCTTCATCCCATATTCGAACTGAAGAACTTTTTACATAACCTGCTTCGTCTTCGTTAGTTTCCGTCCATGGTTGCAGGCAGATTTGAAGTTTCCGTGACAATTAGTTTTGAATCTTTAGACTTCTTTAGCCTGCAGGCAGGCTTCCACAGCATTTTCCGCATTTTTGAGGTAACTTAAGTTAGTGAAAGCAGAGCTCGCCACGTGCATGAGGCTGACATTTCAGTAGCAATGGCGATTTTAACAGAGTGTCCAGCTACTTCCTTCTACTTCCAGCTAAATATGAAAACTTGGACTTTACATACCTATAGCCAAGTGCATAATACTATTGTTTTCATATTTTCTACTAAAAAGGCAATGGGAATATGTCACAAACAAAAACTAGCTCTAACTATACAGATCAATCTTTTTTATATAGCACTAAATATTGTCGCATATTAAATATTAATACTTTTTTGTCCTTTGAAAAAGAGGAACTGTAATTATTTCCTATAATCATATAAAGGATACTCAATAAGTTGCGCGGAATCGAAGGGGGAAACAGTAATAGCATTTCTAAACTTTTTTTTGTATATAATTCATAACCTGGATTACTATTGAGTATTAGAAAACTAAGCACATATTTATTTTTATTAGTAGTAAATTTGATCTTCAACTTTTTAGTATACCAAATATTATGATTAAACAAATTATGAAATTGCAATAAAGATAAATAATATAAGTTATTCAAAGTATATTCTTCATAGACGCGAAGTTTCACTGTATTAAATTTGTCAGACATATTTCACTGCAAAAGACAAAAAAAATATGAAAAATGGGGCAATTTGATCCATGTGCTTGTATGCTCCAAGTGAAAATTTATTGTTATTGCAACAGCAGTTATACAGTCACACCATATACAATACTTCACGGTTCTGCTGCAGTATGTATGACTGAATGTGTAAGTATCATACGAGTATACGAGATGTGTTCAAAAAGTAAGGCGACTTTTCAAATATCGCGGGCAACGTATTTTCGATTATCGATTTTTTTTTTGTTTTGTTGTGTTGGTACACTCTTTCCGAACATCTGTACCAAATTTCAAGTGAATGGCATTTTTTGTTTGGTTGGGAGAGGCGTAGAGGTTATAAGTGTTTTGCGTGCTCGGCGATTTTTTTTTGTTTTCGGTCTTGGCTCTTCTGGCCGCTTCCATTGGGACGATTGGCTTTGGTTTCGATATCATAACCATATACCCATGATTCGTCACCAGTTATGACCCTTTTGTGTAAATCTGGGTCGACGTTGACGTCATTCAACAGCTCTTGAGCGATGCACATGCGACGGTTCTTTTGGTCAAAATTTAGCAATTTCGGAACAAATTTCGCTGACACACGTCTCATGCCCAAAACGTTAGAAAAAATTTCATGGCACGAGCCAAGCGATACACCGATATCGTCAGCAACTCCTATGATAGTGATTCGACGATTTTTCAAAACAATTTTCTTCACTGCTTGAACGTTTTCATCAGTTGTTGACGTGCTTGGGCGTCCAGAGCGAGGCTCGTCATTGGCATCTTCCCGGCCATCTTGGAAGAGTTTGTACCACTTGTAAGCATTTTTTTACTCAGAACAGTCTCACCGTATGGTACTGTCAACATTTAAAGTGTTACGGAGCACTTAATTTTATTTTTTACACAAAATTTGATGCAAATCCGTTGATCCTTATTTTTCGATAGCAAAAAATCGCCGAGCACGCAAAACACTTATAACCTTTACGCCTCTCACAACCAAACCAATAATGCCATTCACTTGAAATTTGGTACAGATGTTCGGGAAGAGTGTACCAACACAACAAAACAAAAAAATCGATAATCGAAAATACGTTGCCCGCGAAATTTGAAAAGTCGCCTTACTTTTTGAACACACCTCGTATACAAGTTGATATTTTGCTTGGCATAATTCTTCGTTTTCTTTTAAAACATGACTAGCAGCAAAAATTTTAATGGCAACAATTAAAATTGAACTTTAGCCGGAGAAAATAAAAGCCAATTAAATTTATTAAATGTGTATTAATGCAAAAGAGAAATATGGAAAATGCAAAGCGAAACCAACGAAAAGCCAAATAAAAGAAACACAAAAAAAATACGAAAAGCAGTAAGCAGGAAACGGAAAACAGACGTATGAAAATTGTAAGCCATGATAAACGACAGTTGGCTGGCAGCTTAATGAGTCCTTGATCGATTGACTTGGCGCTTCTCGTGTGACTTTTAAACGATTCCTGCACGCACTTATATCGCAATCGTACCCTTACTCACTTGGTGTGGTCCTCCATTCAATATATATGGCATTATAAACAGATTCTTTTGTATCTACCTCCCTTTTTTCTGGTGCTCCAATTCGAATTGCTGGCCTAACTAAGGACAAATGATATACCTATACAAAAATTAATAATTAAATGGCTTAAAATGTAATTTATGGAAGTGGACTATTTTTTTTTTGCCAATTTGCATAGGATATGAAATTGAAAAATAATTTTCGAATCGATCTCTTTTGATGATTTGTAGATATATGTACTATATTTACTTTTGATGATTTCTAGATATATGTACTATATTTACACTCGAATATTTAACGAGTTATTGTCAACTAAATATTTAAATAGATTTTTTAATTTACAAACGTTTCTTTTAATTATTTTTTAATTTTCCTTAATACTCATAGTAACAAGCTTAAATTTAAAGTGAAAATTTTGACGAAATCTAAAGCGTTTCTTAAATACTTTTTTTAGTAAATCTTAGCCACGCAACGTCTCTATATGCAGCGTATTTCTGAGTCGTGATTTACATTACTTCAGAACAAAAAATGTACTTGCTACAACTTAGCTACTCCCGAATCTTATTTATTTGACTGAGCTTTGCACGTGCTTATGAATTGTGCATGAATTTTTTATGACACCGCAAATTATATCTCATTATCAGGCCCAACTACGTGCTGTTCATAATAAATTCTATAATGTTTAAGTGGCGCTACAAATCTTAGCCACTTAAGTTCTACAGTGCTATCAATTAAATTTATAGCCATAATTCAAACTTGTTGACTTTAATTGATGCCACACTGTCAGTTGCACTAAAGTGTTCACTTGGCTGCGGCTTTTCCCAATGTCAAAAACTTGTCGCCAACTAGCCGAGATCCCAAGTAGCCTGCAAGTATGCTACAACATAATTTGACGTGTTTGAGTCGCCATGTTTTTCCTCGTGCCTTTACTTTTCCGCCTTCCGGTCTCTCTTCCATTTGACTGCCAACAATTTAATATTTGACTAGCAGCGGCAGCGGCAGCAGCAGCTCAATGCAATTAATCAAAAATGATGCCGTGAGTGAGTTGGCAACTAGACGTCGCGTCGGCGCTTACGTCGACGTTGGCGTTGACGCTGAGTGCGCACAGTGGGCAAAATGCGACATCTGGTTGCAAGAACTGACATGCAAGTAATTGTTAACTTTAATATTTCTAATCATTAGGAAATTCTTTAAATTTGAGTTGATGTAATTTTAAATATAAATATGAAATCTTATGCTAAAAAAAAATTATTAAGTTTTTAACTATTTTTAAATATTAAAGTAAAAGGCAAAAACCAATAAAATTACGGCTTGAAAGATTTTATAACGACTTTCATGCATTTCTTTGTAACTACTTTACAAAGCAACAGAATAGTTTTGATACAAATTTGTTATAATTTTCTTTTATTACGAGGGGTATTCAAAAAGTAAGTTTCCCTGGTCTGGCGTTTCTCTTGTGCACCATCTAGCGGCCTCGCACTGAACACAACATCAGTGTTGAGTCTATCGATAAGAGCGGCACTGGTATTGGTGACCGAAAATAGTTTTTTCAGCAGTATAAACACACCAACCATGGAGCTACCATTGCAAAACGTGTCCAATTGTGAATTGCGTGCAGTTATTCGTTTTTTAACTTCAAAAGGACTGAATAGTAACAAAATTCACAGTGAACTAGTGTAAATTTATGGTGAAAATTGTATGAGTGCGAAAATGGTGCGAAGATGGCGCACTGATTTTATCGCGGGACGTTCAGAAGTTCATGATGAACAGCGTGCAGAACGTCCAAAAACAGAGCTGTTCAAAAAATTATTGAAGAGGACAGACGGCTGACCATCGATGATATTCTCGAATTTATTCCTCCTGATATTGAAATTGGCCGAACTTCAATCTTTTCAATTTTGAAGGATAAGCTTGGTTACAGCAAAGTTTGCGCAAGATGGGTCCCACGCCTGCTTACCGAAAACCATAAACATCAACGAATAGTCGCTGCTCAAAAATGTTTTGAAATGGTTAAGAAAGAAGGCGATAGTCTCTACTCACGCATTGTGACGGGTGATGAAACGTAGTGTCATCATACGAATCCCGAAACAAAGCGTCAAAGCATGGTTTGGAAGAAACCAGAAGAAAGTGCTCCAAAAAAAGCAAAAATTCAACGTTCTGCTGGAAAAATCATGGCCACAGTTTTTTGGGACGAGTTAGGTGTTTTGTTGGTTGATTTTTTGGAACCTGGTACCACAATCCATGCGGATCGTTACTGCGAAGTTTTAAATAAGCTTAAAAAAGCCATCAGACGAAAACGTCCAGAAAAATTATCCAAAAAAATCTTGCTCTTTCATGATAATGCACGGCCTCATTCTGCTCAAAAAACGAGAACTTTATTGGAAAAATTCAAATGGGAAATTTTCGATCACCCACCCTCTCTCCGGATCTCGCACCAAGTGGGCAGCATTTTGTTTCAAACGAAGAAGTCCAAACATCTGTCAAATTATGGCTCCAAAAACAGGACACGTCTTTTTTAAAAAAAGGTTTGCATAAACTCTATAACAGACACGAAAAATGTATTCAAGTCGAAGGTGACTATGTAGAAAAATAGTTTGTGAGTCAAATAATTAATATATATTCATTTTGTAACCCAAAAATTGTTTTGTACTTCATTTTAAAATTAGGGAAACTTACTTTTTGAATGCAACTGTTAAGGTTATTCACAATTTAAATTTTTTATCACTCAAATACTAAATTAAGCATAAAAAAAGTCCGTTAAAACTCATTTGTTTGGGTATAAAACAGTTTTTATTGATTCCTGAAAAATTCTAATTTAGTGACTTATGAGGTTTTTGAAATGACCGATTCAATTGTTTTTAATTGAGAATATTTAAGCACTACGCTTAAAAGATTATGTTAACGACAGCAATCGGACAAACGTGCCTAACACACAATAAATATAGCCCTAAACTCATATTCCTACTTTTCTACAAAGGATTTCGAGGCGTGCACCTCTAGCTATGCTCTAACTAGCTCGCCGGATGGTCGGGGTCCTTTCTACTCTCCCAAAATGTAGACTCATACGTTTTAGGTGCACTCAGTTTATGATATGCTTCTGATCAACGACGTTTTTTTAAAAAGTATCGAATTATAGTTCAAAAATATTAATTAAATATATCCAAAGTTGTGCACGATACATTCGTATCTTTATAATAATTTTACACTAAATGCATCGGCACAAAAAAAAAAAGAATTAAGGTTCGCAGAACAAAATTTAACTATCATATTAAGAGACTGCTGGCGCCACAAATAACACGATCGTTATCCAAAGTGACCTGAGAGTAAGCTTAAAATTTGTGCTTAGCATAAAACTCTTACGTTATAAATAATTAGACCAAATTGAATGATATGACTCTGTTGGAAATTTAGGTTTGACTATTTAGGCAATGTATTAAAATGAATTGTGTTACTCTTAAGATCTCAATGCATAAAGGACTGGTTAAACCCATTTAATAACTAACAATGGGATTTGGTTACTAACTAAATGCATTCAAAATATACAAACAATCCTAGATTTTACTTGCAATTAATATACGCCTTTATCTTTAACTACAAATTCATATTTTCTGAGTAATATTCTTTTTTTTATTAAAATTAATTAGTTATAGAAAGTATAGAAAGAAAATTGTACATATTTTCAGTTTTTTTCTATTTTACTCAAAATTTGGTAGATATAATTTATATTTCTCTTATTTATGAGATTGGTTTGTTTCAACAAGTTGTATAGCTTAACTTTACAGTTCACAGAAGAGAAGTAAGTCAACTTTTAGAAAAATATATACTTTAAAATGTGTAACAAATATAATTTAGTTTTGTATGAAAGTGGCTTAAAGTTGCAAAATGAACAATAAATTCAATATAACGATAAATTAAATTTTAACGCCAATCAAAATAATACAAATCGAAATTTAGTGTAGCTAGAGTAACCACTGTGCAACGGCGGAAAAGCTGTCTAGTGCAGTGTAATAAGTGTAGTCCGTACAAAAGGAGAGTTATAAACGTAACGAATGAAAGCATCGTAGAGAGTAATTCATGAAAGTGGACGAGGCACAGCAACTGAGATACGGATGCAGACAGAGACTGCGACTGTTACGCGGGCAGCGTTAGCGGCGGCGGCATAGGAAACAAAACTAATTATCGTTATAGCAAAAATGTTCTTTATTTTCGTTTCTTGGTTTCTTTCTATTTTTTTTTTCGTTTCTTTATACGGTTTAAATACACTGACAGCGACGCCATATTTATAATTACTGTTTGCACACTTAACGAAGACGCCAAGGCGTTAGAAAATGGCGAAAAGAAGCCGGCGCCGACGTCGACGTAAGCGTTAACGTTAATGTTGGCAGCAAGTAAACGACACAACATTTTTGAAACTTCATTTTCAAAATTATGCTCATTAATCATGAAAAACAACGCGAACAACGCTGACGTCGTGGCCGTCGACGGCGGCTGCCGGGGCACGGTAAGGCGTTAGGAGGAAGGACAACAGCAACAACAACAGCAGCATTAAAACCAACAACACGAGTGTCACATTTTCTAAAGCACAATTATATCCTACCGAACATACCTAAGTAAATAAGAAGCGTATGTTTATGTACTTGTATGTGTATCCGCACACGCCAGCGTGTGCTTGTGTGCGTGTCTCATAATACTTTGTTAGGCCTCTTCACACGCAAATTATCAACTAGAGGAAATTGTCAGCCATAGATGAACAAGGACTTGGTTGAATAATGACAAAGAAAAACAAAGCAAAAATTGTAAAAGAGCACGTTAACTTAACCGTTCGATTTTTGTATACTCTTTTGGTTAGGTTTTTTGGATCCTTTTCGAATTTTATTGGGAAAAGAAGATTGAAACGGTTGCAAAATATGGAAACACGGGCTACATAGTTTGAAATTTGAAGCCAGCTAATTATGGTGACATAAAATAAAAATTTTAAGTGAGCTTCCATGCTCTTGAATCTCTTATTTAAAAAAGTTAAAGAAGCAATATTCAAATTTAAAGTCCTGCGACTAGAGAAATGAATCGTTTCTCAAAGTTAGGTCACGAACTTCACAGCTACTGCAACTTTAAAGGCAAGTTCTTAAAGATGGTGCTATCCATTTCCGTTAAAATGGTGGAAATTAAAAGCTTGTCCATTTTATACCCTGTACCATTGGGTGCAAAGGGTATTTTAAGTTTGTGCAAGCCGAAAATGTATGTAACATATAGAAGGAGTCGTCGGAGACACCCCAAAGTTACCTAAAATATGATCAGGGCGAATAGAGAAGTTATATACCCATGTCCGTCTGTCCGTCTGTCCGATTGACCGCCTAGATCTCAGAGATGGTAATAGCTATAGTAACCAAACTTTCACATTAGGTACCATATTATTCCATAGGAGACAAGTTTTTTTTATTTTTTTGATATCGGGGATAAATTATGGGCGTTTGAGGCGACCTCGACAAAAAACAAAAGTTTTAGATGGATAATTCGTTTGTTCATGGAGATATCGTAACTAAATTTGGTATTCAAAAGTTTTTAATAGTTCCCAAGCACTTTACCAAATTTGATAAAAATCGGTTGACTATATCATATAGCTCCTATAAGACCGATCGGCCAAAATAACTTTCTTAAAGGAAAATTCGCTATATTTCGATTTTTAATAAAGATATCGTAACCAGATTTGGCGTTTGGAAATTGTTTAAAGCACTTAAGCAATGTGCCAAATTTAAACAAAATCAATGACTATATCATATAGCTCCCATAGGGCCGATCTTCCAAAAAATTGATTTTTGAACAAAATTTGTTATGTTTCGTTTGTTTGTGAAGATATTAGAATTAGTCAAGATTTTCAATGCAACTATGCGTCTGGTATATTTTCCAAAGGAGTGGAAATGTGCTCAAAGTGTTATGATTCTAAAGCCCTGCCAGCCTCCCATCTCCATTGCATCTTATCGCCCGATTAGTTTGCTACCAGTATTTGCGAAAATTTCTGAAAGAATCTTTTTGAGCAGAGTTTTGTCATTTTCCAGCGTGACTTCCCAAGTTCCAGCGCATCAATTCGGTTTTCGTCCGAAACATGGCACGCCTGAGCAAACTCACAGAGTGGTGCAACACATCTTAGACTCCTTCGAGAATCGTCGCTACTGCATGGCAGCATTTTTGGATGTCAAACAGGCTTTTGACAGAGTGTGGAACGAAATGTTACTACAAAAACTTAAATCGGCCCTTCCTGCTCCTCATTATGAAATCATAAAATCATTTCTTGACAATCGATCTTTGAAAGTTATGGTGAAAGGTGAACTCTCGGAACGACGGACCATTAAAGCTGGAGTGCCGCAAGGTAGCGTTCTATCTCCATTTTTATTCACCATTTTTACTATGGACATGCCGAGCTCGACGGGCAGTTCTGAGCTAACGACACTGCCATTCATTCGTCTTCCTCCAGCGTTCAAATGGCTGCTGATACCTTACAGAACCAACTGGACATTATAGCAACTTGGGCGAAACGCTGGAGCATCCAGCTTAATGGTGACAAATCTTCCATCTCGGAATATCTCGGAAAGATGTAGAACCAAACTTGGTAAAAAGGAGTGGCTACTTGTTAGAAATAGCAAGCTATCTTTGGATAATAAAAGAATTCTATATAAGAGTTTAATTATGCCAACTTGGTCTTATGGCATTCAAATCTGCGGAACAGCTGCCAAGTCAAATATTAAAAAAATCCAAATTTTACAAATCAAAACTTTGCGCAAAATTGCAGATGCCCCGTGGTATATCCGAAATCGAAACCTTCACAAGGATCTAGGCATTCCCTATGTGGGTGATGTATTGAATAAACTTAGCGACCCTTACGCTGATCGCATAAGGAACCATACGAACTCGCTTGCATGTGCCCTGGCCGGTCATAGACCAAGAAGACGCCTAAAACGCCTTCATCCAAACGACCTCAGAAGACGTATCATATCATAGAGTCTACTTGATTTTTTTTTTAACTATTGTACATATATACAGTATTCTAAATGATACCACACAAAAGGTTTCTTTAAGTGTATAGTGACTTACTTTTCATAAATGTTGGATTATAACCCATAAAATCAAGGGTTGATTTCCAATAATAAATATTCGAGAAAAATAAATAAAAGGTTTGTTAAGGTATTGGGACCAAATTTGGTATTCAGATATTTTTTAAGATATTTAAGCAATGTGTCAAATTTGATCGAAATCGGTTGACTGTATCATATAGCTCCCATTTTGCTTAAAAATACTTCTGTTTTTGATGGTACAGGGTATCCCAAAGTCATCCGCGCCCGACTTTACGTACGCCATTTTTTTATTTTTACGATTACTCTCTCCCTTAAATGGGTACGAGAAAAATAGGTTCTTCAAAAATATACTGCCTTACATTTAATTTACACAGAACTTCAATGTGAACTGTTCTTCGAAGTTAACTTCTTTTAAGGATAACAATTTGCTCTACAAAGCAATATGTGGATATCCTGCAGAGTATGCAAAAAAAATCGAAGTACATCGAAGTAAAACACAATATGTTTTGTTGTACATTCCACATATATATAGATATGTATATATATTAATGTAGATGTGTGTGCTTGTATATGTAAAATGGGCTGGCATTAACAAATAGCATATACAAAAAAAAAACATGTATATTCTATATGTATATTCTATATACTAGTTACCCGTTTGCACTGTGTAACACATTACAACTTATGGCTATTACGTGATGTACTTTACGTTATTTATTATGGTTGTTATTATGATATTATATTACGTATTTAATAGAGATACACTGGTTCACATTAAACTCTGCGTCAGGCTGCAAGCCATGAACCAAAATATATATATATAGACATATATAGTATAAATGTCAACCGACTTAAGTTATCGATCGACAAATAACCTTTTAGCTCCACATTTCCATAAGAATCATTAAATTTAGAAATTATGACTGTTGCAACAACTATTTTCATCACCAAAATTTATTGATATTGTCCTCGAAAATATTTAAACTTTTCTTTAAGCAAGACTGAGGTCATGCAAATCTTTATATTTAACTTTGTAAAGCAAACGAAAAAATCGATTGTATTTTAGAAAATACGCCATCTTTAAAGCATGTGACGCTTTAAGAGTTAGACCGATAAATAAGAAGTCGGAGTGCTGAGTGCAAAGTGACTCATGGCTGACAAATGCCATTTGCATGTCCTTGAAATGTTGTTCGTACTCAGCTGCTGAGAGACTTGGGGCTGTGTTACCGTAATCGTCACCGTTACCGTCACCATTACCATTACCAGCACCGTTATATTGTCGTGGTCTGGCATTGTGTTAGAAATATGGAAGAAAATGAGCAGAGTATGAAAATAAAATGTAACCAAATGAGAAGAGAAGAGACGAGAAAACAAGAATGAAACTATGGTACAAAAACGAACAAATTACACGCAACTTAAATGGAAGTTATTAATCAATATGACCAACATTGTTGTTGTTGTTGTTGTCGTCATGACCATGCCCATCTCTCCCTCCATCCATACCTATAGATCCTACTGCCTTTTTGGACTGCTGCCTACTGCCATTGCTGCCATGTTAAAGCCAAGTCAGACGTTGACAATATACAATCCAACGTTGTGGTCCTGTCGCCGCCTTTGGCATTTGGCAAACAAAGATTATCGGGCTTTGAACGCAATTTCAGTTACAATTTCCTGGCCAAGCCTGGCCAAAACCCCAGAATGTAAAGTTATTTGCGCTATGCTCTGAGAGATTAACTGTTGAGCGTGGCATCGGGTTCGGCCTGAAATGAAAGGGCTTAACGTTGATTTGCTTTGAATATGTCATAACTCATACGCACTGTGTGTCAGGCTCAATACGCGTTGGTGACTTTGACTCTGAATGCGGCCGCTGCGGCTGCGTGAGCGATTAATATTTAATTAAATCGATAGACAGCAAGGGGCTGTTGGGGACCTGTGGCGGAGATAAGGCTGTTGTTATTATTGTTGTTGTTGTTATTATTGGTATCTCTGTGCTGCTGCAGCTGCCACTTGTGTGTTGACAACAGCTTGTAAAATACCAAAGCGTTGACAGTCAAGTGATTTATTTATGTTTGTGGTCTCAACGGTCGCCATTGACTTGCCTCTCTCGTCTATTCCCTCAGCATAGGTGTGACTGCCGCCGCATCAGTATAAGTGAGTAAAACACTCTCTCTCTCTCTGTGTCCTCATTTCCGGTAAGTATCTTTGGGTGTGTTTGTTATTATTGTCTGTGTGCATGCATGTGTCATTGACAAATCGGCCTGGATAGGCTGCTGCTGCCAGCTGCGTATTAATATTAATTATAATACAAACAAAAATTAAATCTTGTCTAGAAAAGTTGCAGCAAAACAAACTAAACAAGAAAGTAAAAGCGAGAGAGAGGGGTCTCAGCATCTAAAGAAATAAGTAAATATGTGCGTATAAAATTCAAAAAGGCTTCTGATTGTTAAATTCTAAAATTTGACTTTATGGGTTATAATCCAACATTTATGAAAAAGTAAGTCACTATACACTTAAAAACCTTTTGTGTGGTATCATTTAGATTACTCTATATATACAATATTTAAAAAAAATCAAGTAGACTCTTTGATATGACACGTCTTCTGAGGTCGTTTGGATGAAGGCGCTTTAGCCCTCTTCTTGGTCTATGGCCGGCCAGGGCACATGCAAGCGAGTTCGTATGGTTCCTTATGCGATCAGCGTAACGGTCGCTAAGTTTATTCAATACATCACCCACATAGGGAATGCCTAGATCCTTGTGAAGGTTTCGATTTCGGATATACCACGGGGCATCTGCAATTTTGCGCAAAGTTTTGATTTGTAAAATTTGGATTAGTTTAATATTTGACTTGGCAGCTGTTCCCCAGATTTGAATGCCATAAGACCAAGTTGGCATTATTAAACTCTTATATAGAATTCCTTTATTATCCAAAGATAGCTTGCTATTTCTACCAAGTAGCCACTCCATTTTGCCAAGTTTGGTTCTACATCTTGCTGAGATTAATGATATTAATTTTAATGTAGTCCCTCCAACACAATTTTTTGTCGAGGTGAAATCCGAGATACGGGTGTGATGTTTCCATTGAAATTATCTCTCCATTTAAAGTAAGCGTAGCACTTGGGTCTTTCCTTAACGATAATAAAACGCTGGAAGATTTGTCACCATTCAGCTGAATGTTCCAGCGTTATCTAAAAATGTTTTCTTAACAAAAGACACTAAAGTTTTCATTAGAAAATTTAAAAATTTGTTTTGCAGTAAGTTAAATGATTCTCATCTCATCATAATGGCAGTCGTTTTGTCTTCTTAACACTTATGAGTCCATGTTGTGATATTTTTTAGACGGCTTTTAATTGTGTGTTTTTTCACGAGCATTTAGGCACTCTTCACTTAAACATATTTGACATATATTCAATTTTCTTTCGCATTTTTGGTAATATTTAAATTTTCTGGACATTCCACATTAGGATTTCTTGATACATTTTAACGTATCGCCTTTTTTAATTCCATGCCATACCTAATACTGCACATTGATCTAAAACGACAGCTCCACCATTCTTTAGGTTTGGTTATTTTAGTGGTATTTTTTAGTGTATGCTTCGGATGAATTATTATGATTAAGCTCCACAGTCGATCAATATTTTTAACATGATTGTCTGCGAGCGGAACACGTATATTTGTTTAGGTATCTTATGAATTTTTTACAAATCGGGCTATAATGCAGTCAAAAAGAAATCCGAATGCAATAGACACTAAAATCACGAAAATTAAAATTAAATAGTTGCTAGCGGCAGCTACCAAAAATTTGAGGAATGATGCTAAGGGTTAGGGGTGGCAGCAGTCTGTGTCTAGGTTAAAACCACAATATGGCCTCTCGTGTACTGTGGGATTTGTCTGTAGACACAAGTTTCATACTCTCTTCTTTTTAACAACTATTAATGCGAATATCAGACGACCTTCGAATAACGGATTTTGCAAACAGATAAGAATATTATTAAAAAAAAAACCTGGAGCTTACGACTAGGTAACACAATCAATAGTAAATCCCATATAGCTTGAAAAATGATCTACAAGAAATGACAAACCAATAAAACCAAAAACAGAACGCAAAACCAGAACAAAACATGCCTAAACATTTTGCTTACTAATGCTGCTTGTTGTTGTTAACTTTCATGTGATTGTTTTTGTTGTTGTTGTATCTTGTATCTGTTGTTGTTGCTTGTGATAATCTGTACCTGACTCCTTGGCATGCCAAAAAGGCGGACGCCGTTAAGCGTCGAGGCGTCAGCAGGAGAACCAACAACAACAACAAACATGAAATGCGATTTCGATTTGGTTAAGCTGATGTGAGTGTGAGTGTGAGTATATGTGTGCTTGTAAGTGAATTACCATGTAGCTTGACTGCAGTAACACATGTCCTCTTTTGGCAATGGACTTACATATAAGGCGCGACACTTAGATAAGACCCAAACAGTCGGTGCTCAGCACTCTCTTGGGTGTATCTACAAAATTGGTAACACCCTTGCAGACGCCCCCATTCGCACACCCTAGCGCAGTCATTACACTATTCAACATAAAGCCTTCCAGTGTACTTACTATGGAACCTCGTATGCATAAAGAGATTTTCCAATTCCAAAACTGTTCGTCTTGAGATATTTAGTGCACTGAGAAAAACATATTATTTCATGAACTTTGCTGCAAGATATTATATATTAAGTTGTACAGGTGAGGTATCCATTAAATGATATTTGTCATTTAATGATGGAGATACCATTGAAAAGGTATAAATTCCATTTTTTTCAATAAAAACTATACATTTGTTTTCTAATTTTTAAAATAAAAGCTGATAAAAAATTGTAAAACTATAAAAATTGAATAATAAGAGTTGTTTCATAGTTTAGAAAAAAGATAAACATTTATGTGGTTCCACGAAAACTAAATGAAACGTGAAATCACTTCCCCAAGTATATTATCCTTTATTCGTATGTGTCTTAATAATATGAAAATATTGTGATTTATTAATGTCTTTTATTTTAAACTGAAACAATAAGCGCAAGATTACAACTTCTTTACTTTGAATGTGTGCGGCGGCTTTGGCATTTCACGAGCGACTGCTTGAGCATCATACAGGGTAGTCCATCTAGTGTTTGGAATTTGAACTACCGAACTTTTAAAACGTCAAATGTCATTCATATATTGGTAAATATTTAGTAAAAACATTGACATTTACGAAATGGGACGCTATACGCTCGAAAAAAGTTGGGAAATATTAAAATTTGGCGGAAGATCGTTTGGCCGAAGATGGCGAATTTTATCGAAAAATCGTCTTCTCGGACGAAGCTCATTTTCACCTCGGTGGTTATGTTAATAAGCAAAATTGTCGCATCTGGGGCTCAGAAAATCCGCAAGCGTTCCAGGAGAAGCCAATGCCCCCACACCGAGTGACTGTTTGGTGTGGAATTTGGTCTGGCGGCGTCATCGGCCCATTTTTCTTCGAAAATGACGAAGGAGCCGCCGAAACCATCAATGGCGTGGGCTACCGCGCAATGTTGATCGACTGGTTCTTTGAACAAATTAAAGATAAAGCCTTGGACGATATTTGGTTTCAACAAGACGGCGTCCCATGCCACACAGCGAACGCCACAATCGATCTTTTGCGCACAATCTTCAGAAATCGCTTAATCAGCCGAAATGGCGTTGTGAATTGGCCACCAAGAAGCTGCGATTCGATGCCTTTGGACTATTATCTTTGGGGTGCGGTGAAAGATGAATGTTATGCCAACAATCCGAAAACAATTAATGCCAGGATAAGGCCCGAAACAATCGAAAATGTGCTCATAAATTAGACCGATCGAGTGGCATACTGCCAAGCCAGCCGTGGGGGTCATTTGACCGAAATTATTTTTCATAAATAAATATCATTAACCAACCTTTAAACTTTGAAAAATATCAACCCTTTTTTTTATAGCAAAATTAAATTCTAATTTTTATATGGTCCACCCTGTGTATCGCTCTCTGCCGATACTGCTGATATAGTTATCACTCAATGATTGAGTCCGCAGCGCGTAGACTTAGACGCAACATGTTCGCCGGAGAATCCCACATTTATATCATGTTATCCATGTGTAATTAAATGAAATCAAACAGGAATTAAAAAATATGGTAAAAAAATATTATATGAATACAATAAATTGATAAATTGATTTTTTTAACGCATTAACTCTACGATATCTGTATATATAATAATATAATCACAACTTCCGTTGATTAAGTCTTGAATCAGAAGATCTAAGGACAAAAGACACCACTTATGAATAAATAAGAAAAAAATTGTCCACTCTACTTCTGTACATAAAACTTTAACCTTTGGTTTAAATTATTATTAGATGATCGCTTATTCGTCATATGGCAAATAATTATTAAAATTAGTTTTTTAAGAGTTGATCTTTACAAGTTTGACTTAGAAGCTATTATGCTTCAGTGACGTTAACTGGCTGCTTCTTTATTTTATTAATTTCAAGACATTAAAAATTCTCCTACGACGTTTTATTCTAAAGTTTTTCCGAATCCAATTAACCACATGTAATAATGATGCTCAACTGTACTCGAAAATATTCCTGTTCACCTATATGTCAGAAGTGGATAGACACAGCTTATTGTGGAATTATGCAAATTTACGTAGCTGTTTTGCGACATAATGCAATATAAGCAACGTACACACACTGTGACTCACACAGATACTCTCGGAAATACAGACAAGCAAACTCATACGCATACATATACAGATATAGCCATAGACTTTTGCATTGGTCGGGCCATTTGTTCATGTAATTTTATGAGCGGCGACAACTCGACTTAACTCTCTCGCATAACTTACTAACTAAGCAACTTGTGTTGCAGCTTGTTAAAATCAGTTAAATGACACACAGATACACACACACACAGATGCTCACTGAGGCACACAGATACGCTGGGATTGTTTGTGCTTGTGGAAAAGCGAGTAAGAGCAGAACAAATTGTTGGTCTTATGCTGTGCGTGAGTTTTGGGTTTTAGTGCCAAAACAAGCCGTTAGGCGGCTCAACTTGGCAGCAAAACAATATAAAACGGAGAATAAAACTCATACGACATGTTGTGCAAGCTTATGTGAAATATGTGCAAAACGACAACAACAACAACGAGAACGTGAACGTGAAATACAACAACAAACACCCACACACAATGCGTGTGACGTAGCATAGCGTGACCAGAGAGATAGAGAGAAAGATTGCGAGAGAGGGCGAGAATTTGAGGCAAGAGGCAACAAACTTTAGCTGTAAACGTTGCAAACAAACCGCAACGACAAAGAGATTTACGCATCAGGCTAAATGCGCGACTGACGAGCAAAACGATGGTAACATTTGTGTGGCCCAACAAGAACTAGAAATAAGAGAGCTAGGACTCGCAGAACGAGTCCTGCTAGGAACCCGGCAGTACTAGCAAAAACAATGGCTCTGTCGTACATTTGTCGTATTCCACGTATTTGTGGCGCAATTAAGGTGCACAAAACGTACCAAACACAAACATAACCACTCACTGTGCACAGACACACACGCACACACTCTAAGAGTACACTAAAAAAAAGTTCTTAATACCAAGCATTCTGATGATAATTTGCGTGGGCAGCGGCAATCGATTTTTTATTGTTTCATTTACTAGGCTCACATGAATGATTTTTTTTTTTTTTATTTCTAACATCCAAGCTATTATCCAGTCAGTTAAGAGCCAACGAATCTCCATGGTTTGAAAGTCGTCTATGACAAAAGGAACATTCAAATCTTTGTGTATTTCTTTGTTGGTTACGTACCAAGGAGCGCCTGCAATGTTTCTTAGAGTTATAGATTGGTATCTTTGCAGGATTTCGATATTTGAATTGCTCGCCGTCCCCCAGAGCTGCATGGCCTACGTCCAGACCGGCTTGAGTACTGCTTTGTAAAGCCGAATTTTACTCTCCAAACTAAGTTGCGATCGTGGACCTAGAAGCCAATACATTTTTTTGGTTTTAATTTTAAGCCGCATATGCTTTGATTTTATATGCTTATTCCACGTGAGTCGCCGATCCAAATGCACTCCAGGGTATTTGACAGATTCTTCATCCGGTATGGACATACAATTTAACGTCACAAGAGGGCATTTTCCTCGTTTCAGTGTGAACGTAATTTCTCACATAAATGATGATTTAAAAAAATTCAAACGTCATTGAATTGAAAAACGCTCTTTGAATATAAAAATTCTAGGATTCCTTATAGGCTTACATATCAGCAATATGTAAATTTTAATATATTTAAGGAGCCATTCCAAATCTCATTAAAAACTCGAGATTAAAAGTAAGCAAAGTTCATGAGATCACATCTTGAGCTAATCATTTATAGAGTCTGTTGAAAACATAAACTGTTAAACATAATATTTAAGTTGAAATTTTTAAATCTTTGCATGTAACTTTTGGAATAGTTACAATTTTTATACCAAGCTATTGGTGGATATTGAGCAAAAACATCAATATATTCACAAATTCTGCGAGCTTTATGCTTCAAGGTCTGTGAATATTTGTGGAACGGAGTACCCGGAACATGAATGCATCGCTTTCGAGCAAGAATAATCTTTATATTAAATTATTCTAACCTGAAAATAAAGCAGTGCACATATAAATATTTTTCATCTCCATTGTTAGTTAAGAGTTTTTAATACTATTTTGTTTAAGTAAACAAAACCGGGTAGCAGGGAATGATTATCATCATTTTCAAGGATGCCTTCATCGGGTCACATAGAATCCCAATTAATTTTTCACCTTGTAGCCATAAAACCTTAGCAATGTTACTACGAGGCTATCAGACTTGCCTTTTATCCCTTGCACGTAAACATATTTAACTTTCTCTTGTTTTTAAATTTATTATACATATAAACATTTAATATTTATTTCTTAATTGATTTATTTTTAACAGTAACTTTAAAAGGTTGCTGCAATAAAAATTTTAAATTGCTTACGTCACTTATAAATATTTTAAAATTTGGGTATATATATTTGTTTTTAATGATCAATTAAGTTGTTAATATTTAAGCATAAACAAGATTGTTGTTTGTTTGCCAATTTATAAAATGTATGCATATATGTATGTAGCTAAAATTAAAACTAAATTGGCCTCTAAATTAACATTTTGGTAGTCATACAACTTTGTATTGAACGTATCATACCGAAATATTATTTAAAACAACAATCTTTTAATACCACGATAACCATGGCTTTAAATTCTTATCTCATTTGGATACCATTCCAAAATGGATTGCTGACTTGATTGTACATATGTTATGTTGCATTGGAGACATCATCTTCAAAGTCGAGGGGTATTTTAAAAACAATTGCCACAATCCCAAACCAACGCACACATTTGGTATAAACGATCCTAAAATATTAAGTAAGTCATACTTTTCTCTCAGTGTTTGAACGCGTGTATAGTGTAAGAAAGGCCGAAACGCAATGAAGCTAAATATGCGTTGCCGTGAATCTAGAGACTTTTTGCTATTTCCAAATCACTGGCAATGCAAACTTAAGTGCTGCTGCGGGTTCAGAAATAACAGCACCAACAACGCCGGAAATAGCAACAGCAGGATACAGATGTCGATGTCGAAGCTGTTGTTGTTGTTGTTGTTTGGAGCTTAGGCTCCATGCTGTCCAAATATCTGAATATCGAATAGCCCACAGCTTGAGTCAATGCCAATTAAATCGATGCCAGTGTCATTGCTACCGTTTGCATGTTTTTGGTTAACTGAATTTATTGGCTTTGCCTCAAATGCCAGTTTAGCATGAAACTATGCATACAAATACATGGACAACATACAGTAGTCCCTCCACTTTGCGAACGCTCAGTTGTGGCCAACTTTGAGATAGTCAAAGCTATCATACAGAAATGTAGTAATATTAATATTTTTTTGCGCTCATAATGAGTAACATTGCGTATATGTATATCTGTATCCAGTACTTGATCCTGGGACTCAATTAACGCAGCTACTCAACGATTCCAATTCTAGCATCTGAAAAACAACGTCTTATTTTTTTATGATATAAGTCCATGCAAACTGAAACTTTAACTTTGAAAATGTTAAAAATGTTATTAAATAACTATGGACTATGTTAGAACAATTACCAATTATTTATGAATTACACCCAAATTCTGTTTTTACACAGTTCTGATTTAACACGGTCCAAAAACAAATTTTCATTTAATTTAGGACCTTTTAAAAATGCTCTTTGATTGAAACTGGAAAAAAAAACCTTTTTATTAATCTAGACTTTTGAAAATTTAGATAAGAAATTCCACTATGTTATTTATTTTCCAAGCAGCTTGAGGTGTACTTCATGTAAATTTTTAACAGTATATTCAGCAATGGATCAAAGGTGTAAAAAGGAGTTTAGATGTGCTCGTAACTTAAGACCGATTTTTAAGTAAATGGATTTCTCTGGCTATGTCGGGTAGCCAAATATAAAGTCGCTTAAACCTAACAAATAACATTTCTTTATAGATAGCTTAAATTTAAAGTCTTATTAGTTTACTTAGACCAAACTGTTAAGAAATTCATATTGTTAAATGAATAGATATTTTACAGAATTAACCTTCATCAATTAGAAAATTTAACATTATGTTATTCAGAAAAGTAAACTACATATTTTGAAAAAGCAAAGTTTCTTTTAATCAAATTCAGATAAATGACATATTTCATATAAACGGTTGTTGTAAGAGTGTTATTAAGAAGAGTACAACTAACGTTCGACAAATTGATTGCATTGTTACTTCCAATCATTCTGTATATAGTAGACATAATAGCAGAATTATTAAAAAAATCTTACTAAAAACATTCATATTAAACCTAAACAAGAAGTTTTAAAGATTTAATATACAATATTCGGAAGTTAAGACATTTCAAATCTTACATTATGGACATTGTATGATGTGAGTCGATGCATATTGTTATAAAATTAGTCTATCGGGCTAAAGAGATTAATTTTTATATATTTTTTTTCATTGTTAAATTTGTTAGAAAACTTCCATTTTGATAACCTAATCTTTTCTTCCCCAATAAAACTTATTTAATTTGGAATCAATTAATAAATTTATGGAGTACTTATGTCGATAAGTACGCGTTCAGCGACTTGCATCGCTGTGCACTACAGGGGCTCTCCGATCAACACACACAGCGGCGCTAAACATCATTCTAGACTTACTACCAATCGACCTCTACGCGGAGTACTCAGCTTCTCGTACAGCTGGGCGCCTAAAAGCGGCGGGTCTTTTTAAGAACAATCGCTTCGGACATAGTTCAATAGGACGGGGGTTCTCTGACGAAATTGACTATGTCATACCGCACCTACAATTTGGAAAAAGGGTAAAGGTGACGATGGAAGAAGACGGCTGGCGTAAAGGCATAATACCTATAACTTATTTACTGACGGTTCAAAGATGGAAAAGGGTGTTGGTGCTGGAGTATACTGTTCGGAGCTTAATGTAAGTCAAAGTTACAGGCTTCCGGAAAACTGCAGCATCTTTCAAGCTGAGGTATTCGCCGCAATGAAGGCGGCTGAGCTGGCATGCACCGACACTTCAACTAGAGCAAGGGTAAACCTCTTTATAGATAGTCTAGCCGCTATCAAGGCTATTGTGGCGCACTGTATATCTTTCTTCAATGTCCTTGAATGCCAGGCAGTCATCCAGAGATTAGCTGCGGCTCGTAAACTGCATATCTACTGGGTGCCTGGACATAAAGGCATAATGGGGAATGAAATGGTGGATGCAATTGCCGAAAACGATGTTGAGTTACGGAGGGACAAATACACGACGTACGCCGACCGATCAAACATCTTAACGCTGAAGCCAGATGGAAAAATCTAGACAGTTGTCACACGGCGAAAATCATTTTGGCTCATTACGGCAGAAAACAAAGTAATTTCATAATCAAACTCTCACGCACTGAATGCAGAACCATCATGGGTGTGCTAACAGGACATTGCCTCTTAGCGAAGCATGCGCATAGGATGGGACTAACGACAAGCGAATTATGCAGGATCTGCAGGGATCCGGAAGTCTCTGAGACCCTAACCCACGTACTTTGCGACTGACCAGCCATCTCTAGACATCGTGTGGCTAGCCTAGGAGAACCAGCGTTTGTCGGTCTAGAAGAGGTGGCCAGGCTGCAAGTTGGTCGTCTACTTAATTTCGCCAAAATAATAAATAATAACCTCTAACCTGGCACAGCTAAGGACCAAAAGATCTATGCTAGGCTGCACTCTCTTGTGTGGCCAGCCAGCGTAACCTAACCTAACCTATGTCGATATTGCTGATTTTTTGAGAATTAACCAAATGTAAGATTTTTCCTAAAGGGTATCTCAACGCCATTGTTCATTCGTTCTGTTCGGTGAAAGCCAAGAGATCAGAATTAATGTCTTGTTATTTTATTATCCAGAAGCGTCATATATCGCATTTATTGCCAATGCTAGTCGTGTCTATCGGATATTTACTGTACATAAGCGGGTGCATTTATAGCATGAGTGCATGTGCGTGTGTGTGTGTTTGTGTTTGTGTGCTCATGTATTTTCTGAGTGTATCAGCGCGTGTGTATATGTATGTGTTTAGACTATGTTCCTTGTCTCTGGCAGTGGATTTTATAGTCAGTCTGCACAGCAAGTTCAATTAATTGCTCGTCTTACACACGAATACAGCACATGAGCATGTGTGTGCGTGTGTAAATGTGTGAGAGAGTATCTATGTGAGTTGTGCCTGTGGCCAATTGTTTGCGCTCAGCATAATGACACTGCCCAGAAGCGAACCTCTCTATGTATGTGTGGGTTAGTGATAGTGCGGGTATATCTGTATGTGTATAGAAATTCTTAACACTCAAGTGAACACTGAGCCGAAGTTGACAACGAAAACCAGCAGGAAGAAATATGATGATGGGGGTAGAGGGGTAAGAGGTATACAAAGTAGTTAAGTAAGTTGGCAGGCCCGCCGGACGATGCATTCAAGCGCCATAAGACCCTAATCGGTTTAATGGATATATCACATCATCATATCACATTTATATGCAACAAGCACTTAACAAGCCAACTAACTAGTCAATTTTCCAGCAGTTTCTTGGAGCTTTAACAATCTGCAGCTAATAGAAAAACTACATGACAAAAAAAAAACAACATTTTGCGCTTACATTAATTAATTTTATTATACACTGCACGGAAAAATCAATGTTTGTAATTTTTGATTATTTTTTTGTTGGCTTAGGTACTTTGAACAGGCTAAGCACTAAACAAGTCAACTGACCAAAACAGGTAACATTTCTGTGCACTTGTTGTCGTATATCTTATAAGCTGAAATTGGAAATGTATTTGTCGCACACACACACACATAACATATACACACATAACATATACATTTACTGAATGTGTATGCGCACTGATGTGCAAACTTGGCTTATGAATTTTATGCTGAATAACAGAGAACCGGGATTTTCATGTGTTTCGAGTAGACATATAAGTGATGAGCCCCAGTTACCCCACATTTCATATAGATTAATTTCATTTCGTCCTCTCAGTTGATTGAACTGTCCATTGTACAAAAATCGACGCAAATTCACTTAACAGTTGTGCGGCCATTTCCATTTCGTTTATGGATTAGCGCAGGCCACGGGTCAGTGGGTGACCCATTTGACAATAACAAAGTCAAAATATTTGAGAGGCACAAGAATTGAAAATATACGCTCATAATATATAATAAAAATATTAACAGAGTTTTAGAAGACAATTTTTAAAACAAAAGAAAAGCTAAAATTTCAATTTCACAAATGAATTTTCAGACTAGGTTCCAACAACTAAAATCTCAGGAGATTTCGGTATGACTCCAGTATATCATATTATTTAACAAAAAACTACTTCAATGCACAGCCAAAAATGTTGCCGGACCCCACTCTAGTGTCCCATAATTAAAATTACCTGCAATTTACTATATATTTTCATACCCTGCAGTAACTTTACAGTATCTTCTTACTATTTTAAGGTAATATTTTAGGTAAAGGACTTTTTATTTGAATTTTTATGAAGCTCAATCTTTAAATTAAACATCGCTTAATTTAATACGGCCAACAATAATGCTCGTTGTTTCAACAAAGTCCAATATTTATAGTGTAAAGTTGGCTTGAAAATTCTCATAACTGCTTTGACATGGAAGTTAATTGGTTTGGAACCGAAAATTGTCCTTAAGGCTTTGTGTTGATTTAAGGTTAGGTAGTAATCCATACCTGATAGGTAGTATAAGTATCCTTTTATATTGCTTTGACCGTCAAAAGGATTCAGTAGATATAACAGTGTTTTGTAACATTAAAATTTCCTTTACATCTAATTGTATCTATTCAAATATTCTTAAATGTAAAGGACTAAACAAATAATCAATCTAGGCAGAATTCTTTTGCCTACTTTTTAATGCAAATTTAAACAATTATTTTTAACAAAAAGAGCCAACGCTTCTCCTTCCTTTGATCCATTGAAGCATGTCTTCAAACTCGTTTTTTAAATGGTTTTCTTTAGAATTCGTCAATTTATCGGTTATATACAATTTAGCATGCCTAATATGCCCTTTCTATACAAAAATGTTTGGCGCCAATGAAGTGAAACGAAAGAAATCGGCTTAGCTGAATTCGCCAAAAGTACGCACATATGCGGAACTGTGCCTCTCACTTCACCCTTCCCCTTACCAACACTCAAGGGGTTTTTTTTTGGTGAATTTAATTTCGCCAATTCACCTTTTTTTTTAAGTATTCGCTGTTGCCGGCTTCGGCAAATTACTCACAATAGGTTTAAACACTTTGCTGCATGTTTCAATTTTCATTATCTAACACAGGAAATAAAAATAAAAGCTTCGTCCTTAATAAACATTGCGCATAAAAACCACAAGCTGGAACAAAATGCCGGAGGGTCAAAAAGATAGGACCAAACATTTAATTGTTGGCACAAACACAAATCCCGATTTTTACTATGCTCCTTCTTTAGCCTTTTTAATTTCGTGATTAAAGTATTTATGAGATTTTGGTTAATATGGGGCTTGGTTATGTGGCAAAAAGGTATATTAAAAATAATTCCCCAAAGCCAAGAAAGTCAAGCAACAGCTGATCAACTAAGCAAGTACTCGAAAAATTTGATTTGCTTTAAACATAAATTAGTAAATATTTAAAGCGTCATTTGAGATAAAAAGATAAAGAAATTATGCCAAATTTCATGTGGTTTTTTTTTTGTAATAATAGGAAACTTTAAATGGAGGTCAGCTTTTATACGATTATTAACAACAACAGCAAAGAAATGGCAAGTTCAACGATTATCGGCGTCAGTAGATTGTGTTGAAGTCTCCTTTCTTTCAACAATTTAGTGAAGAATCTTCGAAAGCAACAAAGCCAATTTGAATAATAAATTATTGCTCTATCACTATTAGGTCCGGTATATCATGGGTAACTCTCGTAAAGCTTTAAGATTTTACTGCCCAAAGTTGTAAGGACATCCCAAACATATTAGTCCCAGTACAATTCTGAATTTTCACAGTGTTCGTACGATTTTGCTTGAATATCTTATTTTTATTTTTTTATTTATTTATTTATTTCTCAGTTAGTGTTGAGCAAAAGCTTTACATACTTATTATAAAACTTAAAATTGCAAATTTGTTATTAATACAAAAAAAACTGGAAGCTGAATACCTGGACTACTTAAAACTAGTTAAACCTTAGACCTTAAAAATTGTGTTCTACCATTAGTAGGAAATAATCATTTTGTGGTGGTCATTTCCAATTCCTAGCTCATTAGCCTTCAAGATACTTATCGTTAGTAGACAGATCGACGGACATGGCGTTTTCGTCAAGGTATAACACAAAATATTTTTAATAACCTTATGTACCAAGATTTCTGGGTATTAAAATAAACCCGTAAAACAAGCAGATCTTAGCTAAGACCATCTATTTTGGGTTATCTAAATTCATTCCACCAAACGTGATATGTCAACTACTCGGACAACTACTCATAACCTTTATAATTATTGTTTATATTATTGGTCTTCTTGTTCTCTAGAACTTTGAAACCCATATAGTGTTGCGTTGTACATATATACTTTACAAAGACCCAATAAATTTCCATTATAAGCTAAATATATTATATTTACACTACTGTAAATATGTATAAACCTCAGCTAATATGGAAATATTACGTAAGAGTAGCATATTGAAAATGATTTATTATAACTGCAAATGTATCTGTAAAAATAAAAAAAAAAATGTTTACACACACATACATATATATCATGTGTTCGTTTAAATCGGCTTAGAGTTTTGCCTTTTTTTGTGCATGTTATTTTTAAGCAGCATGAAATTTTCATATGTGTGCAAAAAGGCATATATACCTTTAGCCCATGTCATCGCTTTGGAATTATGCATAGTACATATGTATATAATATTATCACACACACCACATCTATATTTGTACATGCTATATTTATTTGCATTTTTATGATGCCCAAATTGCAACATATTCCCACAAAAAATATATAAATAAATAAAATAAAATAAAAGTTTGAAATGCGATAAATACATGGCAAAAAGTACAAAAATATAAAATACCTAAAAAAGAAGCTCTAAAGCAAAAGTAAAGGAGAGCTGGGAAATATAAATGGTACAGGACCCAAAAACTTTTTGCCAAACTCACACAACTCAAGGGCTCCAAAAAACAACAACTACAACAGCCCTAGGCAACAGACGATCCCAACAAGCAAGAAAAAGTTAAATTTCAACATTAACATTTATTTTTTTCCTTCAACTTTTTTTCCCATCTTGTGTATATGTATAAGTATATGTATGTATATATGTATAAAATGCGCTTAATAAACCGACAAAGCTATTTTCCTTGTAGTTATATAAGTGACTGTAAATGTTTGCGGGTGTGTGTCTGTGTCTGTGTCTGTGCCTGTGCCTGTGTGTGTATCTGTGTAAGGTTGTCACCTGTAAGCAACTAATATAATAAAAATATATAGAGATGAGCTGAAGGCGCAATGGCCATAAACAGAGCATACAATGATACAATAACAAAACAATTGGAACACCTAAAGATTAAACCTTGCGACTTGTACACACTCTGCATTCTATTGAATTTGAACAATGTGTATATGCTTCAGTGTACTAATCATAAATCTTATCATATCAATATCGGTGACTATCTGACTACAGGGTCGTCGAGGTAAACCCGCTCAAGCCTGGACCGAAATCGAGAACAGGCCCGTTTCACCTCCATTTTGTTCATGTTGGTCATCACATCCGTGATTTTGGCCTTCAGGGCGTCCTTTGTGTTGTGAGATGTCTTGTTCACCTTTCCTTCAACTACGCCCCACACGTAGTAGTCGAGAGGATTGCAGTCTGGGCTGGACGGTGGCTACAAATCTGGGGACCAGTGGTGATGCATATTCTCGTACAGCCAAGCCTGAGTCTTTCTGGACTTGTGAGCTAGTGCAGAGTCCTGCTGAAACACGAATTCTCTTCCAGCGGTCACTCGGTCTATCCAAGGCTTCACAACTGATCTCAGTACTTCGATATATCCTTCGGCGTTCAACCGAAGCCCCTGCTCGAAAAAGTGGGGTGGCATGACGTCCCCATCACTGCTTACGACACCCAAAACCATGACTGAAGCAGGAAATTTCGGGTGCATAACAGTAGGCACTTGTTCAGGATCTTGGCAGATCCATCGATCATTCTGACGATTTACTACTTTATCTTGAATGAAATTTTTTTCGTCTGAAAAAAACTTGAGGTAGCCGGCGCTCTTGTGCTTGATGTCATTTAAAAGTGCTTGACTCTTAACTCTTCAATCTTCTTTGTTTTTGTCAGTCAACAACTGACGATTTCTGAGGACATAAGATCTGTAACCAAGATCTTCGTGCACAGTCAGACTGATTGTTGACCTCGCTACGCCCATATCTTTAGCTAACTTGTTCATACTGCATCCCGGATCGGCGTCTTTCAATTCATCGACAAATTCTGAAGTTATTTTTCGGTCGGATCGTTTATTGTGGCTTGCTCGCTCTAAAGAAACCTCGTCTTTCTTTTCAGCATCTCGAAACTTCTTGCTAATTTCATAAGCTTGTGTTTTTTTATATCCAAACCATTGAATTATCTCCTTCGGTGTTTTCCCGGCGCGTAGTGACTTCAGTATCGCTGCCCTGCGGTCCTGTTCTTGGCTCATCGTTGCGCGTTATATATCAAGTCTACTCTGTAACTAAAAAGGAACACCTAAACATGAAATGCAACGCTATCTTTGCAGATTTGTGCTAAGCTGTAATAAAGGAGACCCGCACGAATATATTCCGGATTTACCTCGACGACCCTGTATATTACGCCCTAAGGTTGGTAGACGAATCAAAACACATCCACGTATGGGGCTGTATCAAAAATCAATTTACTTCTTAAAAAGGTTTGGCTGGTATCCTCGAAATAGATGTAATTGGATTAAAGTGTACTGAAGAAAGTTGATAAAACCCTTACGATCTTTTAGATCTAGTTGTTCATAAGGATAAGGAAACATAGCTTAATAGCTTCCTTAATATTATGATCAGTAGTTTTGTTTAATGAGCTTATGATCATCTGCCACGCCTCCATCTCTGTGTTACAGACAAAATCTATAATGTCGTTGAGCCCATTATGAGTATAGGGTACTAATAACAACAACCAACATATACAATACATACAAAGAAGTGGCAGAGTTATAAAGACACACAACACACACAGACAAGAGTATTAAAAAGTTAATCATAAAAGGTATTATGTATATAAATAAAAAAAACCCAAAAAGAGTCTCAAATGCAATGTTTGAGCTGAAATAGAAATTAAAAAAAATATGTTGCCTAGAGTTAGATAAACTGCCGTAATGAAAAGTTATTATAAAGTAAATATAATATTTTGTTTTAAAAATTTGCAACTTCTTTTTATACCTATTTTATGTTTAAACTTTGTACTCAAAGGTAATGCATATAGAGTATATATAAAATGGAATAAAATTTGGTTGTCACTATGAATGAAACTGTTCACTGTCTTTCAGTCCGGAGAGCATGTTTATTGATGGCCTAAAGACCCGCTCCATTGGATAAAAAAAGTGCCCCAATTTCTATAAATTTTACGAATCTCGCATCAATTTGACAAAAAAAAATTTCTTCGTTTTTATGTGAAACATTCAGTCTCTAAGCACATATATATTTCACACTACGAGTTTTTTGTTTTCAAACGTTCTTATTTTAGGACAGTTCTTCGAGTATCGAATTGCAGCTTATTTTATTATTTCAATTTGAGAAATTTTCGGGACAAATGTTCGGATGAAGCAATTAGCTAAGATAGCATTGATAATCACCCACTTTTGTTTGGTGCAAAGTTTATTTTTGATGGTTGCCAAAATCTTTCGTCATATAAAGGGACAAGAAAGTTTTAATGGCTTAATTTGCAACGCGTTTCTCTCTAGCTTAAGTAATGAGAATCTTTTTAAATTAGCATATTTTTGTTTCAGGATAAACTAAACATAGTTATCGTTATCCCGCAGATAACAAACTTGACTAAAAAAATAAAGTCAGGCGCTGCCAAGTTCGGGATACCCACTACCCTTTACCGGCTATGTTATTTATATTTTTGTCCTGCTCGTGTCCTTGTGAACAAAAATTAGTTAATCAACGTATTTATGTTTATTTAGTTAAAAGCAAAGTTAGAAAGTAACATAGATTATGTACCCAAAAAATAGTGTTTTTTCCTACATTTGAGGTTATGTAACTTCGAAAAGCCATAACTTTGCGAACAAAATCGTAATTGATCTCTTGAACCCTTAAATTAAAGGGCAAGAGTTGTACTAAATGATGTAACTGGAGAGAAAGACCGCAAAAAAAAAAACGCCGTTTTTTGGGTACATAACCTCAAATATCTCAAAATCCTGACGTGATCGGCCAGTTCTGACGCCGGATTTGGATTCTACTCACCAAATTACTTCGGAAATAACCCTTAGCTTTCCAACAGCTCACATGACCCCTGTATTTGTACACCTGTGTTATTGTTATTCATAAGGTACATATGTATTCTAAATATCATATCTATTATCTCAATATTAATATATTGGACATTAATATTTTCTTGATTTTGTTGTTGAATTTTAAATATTCTTAAATTGTTTAGATAATAGCTTAGTTAATGAAATTGACTTTTATGCGCTTAAGCTGATCTAAGACGATAGCTAACTAGTGGAAAAAAAAGATAAATTAGTAAAAAAAAAATTGTCAAATATTTGTCCAAGAAATTACACGAAATCGATTTGCTATATCAAGAAGTCATTTATTTGTTCTCACAAATTTAACAAAACCAACGAACGGCTTACAATGTCCGGCTTTTTAAAGCTGCATGTATCTAAGGAAGCCAACTATCCCCTTTAAAAAAATTCCTTACAGTGGGACGTATTCTTAGTTTTAACAATAATTTTCGACCTTTTTGGTGGACTGGTATTAACAGCTGCAGTAAAAAAACTGATTGACAGATCCCGCTCATTTTTGGCAAAGTCATTAAGTACAGTCCTACAGAAATACAGAAACTCAAAATATTGAAAAATACTTAACTCGCATGTTTTAAATTAGAAATTCCGGAAACTTTCTTGTCACAATGTATATACTAACATATGTATGTATGCAACATTTTTGGAGCTCTATGGTGCGGGCCTCAACCAAAATGGTACACTTTTAGTTTCTGAGCATCAATGCCCTTTCAAAGATTGTGCCTGCTATGAAATCATTTCAAAAAAGGGTATTTTGCTATCGACTTCCAATTTGTTGAAAGGTTTTACAACACTAATACTTGAATTTCGATGTATGCTTATTTGTGCAGTTCTGATGCAGCTAATGATCGAGAGAGTAAGCATAGATCATTTTATTTCCCAAAGAAGGCTGAACATTATTTTTCATAAAAATTACTGATCTAAATTTAATTTAGATTGGCTCTTTCCTCCTTTCGATTTTTTAGTGAAAGCATTCAAAAAACATATTCAGGCATGTTCTAGCTTTCGATTCCGACAAAAACTGTCGATATCGAAATGAAAGGTGTTCCAGATTTCAATTCCGACAAGAGTTTACTCGTTTGGCTTGTAGTTGTCGAAATGAAAAGTATTTTGCTTTGTTTACTTAAATAAACGCATTAATGCCACCAAAATTAATTTTGTATTATTTTTTATTGTTTTAAGAAAATTAAGATGTGCTCAATTCAACGAATCAAGGTTAATTTTTATTATATATTTTTATTACAAAAAAATGTCTATTAAAATTGTGTATTGTGTTGCGGATTATTAGGAAATTATAAGAAAATAGATATAATATTCAATAATTTAATTGTTACATTTACACTCAGCTCTGCGCATTAACTATAGGTTCACCGAAACACTCCGCTTTTTAAGGGGTTTTGCCTCCTCTCGTCGGTCTCTTTATCCATCCAACATTTCAATTGCAATGAATGAATTATTATAGCATTGCTTACACAAAATAGCATAAGTAATAAACGTTCATGTTCTTAAATTTTATTTCGTACTTTTGAAAATTTGCAGCCGATTTTTAAGATTTAGGGCATTATGGAAAGGTACTCTATTCTACTTTTAAGGAAAAGAAAAATTTCAAAAAAATTCGAATTAGTACAAATTTTAATACATCATATGTGCAACCGTTTTTTAAAAGGTCCTTTTTCACTAAAATAGTCCTGGCGAAAAAACAAGCTATGAGAGGGTAATAAAAAAAGGAGTTTGAATGCTGAAACATTGCCCTACCATAAAATATAAGTTTTATTCATCTCTGGAGATTTTTCACAGTCGATTTGTGTAATTATTTCAATAAATTACACATTTTGTTAGATAACCAACACTGTTCCTTTCATGACCTAAATAAGTCTGTATTTTGGTAGGTGGCTTTTTTCTTATCTGCGTCTAGCCCTTTAACGCAGTCTGCTGCGTGTTCTAAAAATAGAACCAACATTTCGTTTTGCTTGGCCAGATGCGCATTCTATGTAATTCTATAATCTTTGATATGATTTACTCTTGGGTGTTGTTAAAGAGTCGGACAATATAAGCAAGCCTTTAAGCAAGTCTTCCATAGCCGGACAACCAGAATGGGTAGAGTGTTTTAATCAGCATACCTATAAACTTTTTTGGTTGTGTATTTATACTTTGTTGTTTTTGTATTTATATGTTGTTTCACAGGTGCTGAAAAGTAAACATCCTTATTACTTGCTCGACCCATTTTAGTGGGTCTTGGCAGCCAAACGCTTGTCACGCTCCTCGGAAATGGTGAACTTGACACCCTTGCCCTTTGGCAATGAGATGTAGGGTTTGTTGCCCTTGCCAATGATGAACACATTGGTCAAACGGGTGGCAAACACATGAACCTGGGAATCCTTAATATGCAGAATATCGAAGGAACCAGGATGACGCTCACGGTTGACAACGGTGTCAACACGACCCAAATTCCTGTCTCCAGTAATCATGCAGAGGTTGCCAGAATCGAACTTGATGTAGTCGGTGATCTTGTCGCTGGCAATATCAACCTGTACGGTATCGTGGGTCTTGATCAAGGGATCGGGATATCGGATGGTGCGACCGTCGTGTGTAACCAGGAAGGGCACGCTCTTGGCACCCAATTGTGTCTTGCGCACCTTGCACAGCTTGTACTTGGTCTGCTCGGCGGAAATGCGATGGAGGGCGAAACGACCCTTGACATCATATACCAAGCGGAAGAATTCACCGGTCTTCTCAATGGTGAGTCAACCATTAGAGCGTACTTGAGACGGTTTCTCAAGAACATCAACAAGGGCAGCGACTCGCGCAGCTTGTGTGAACCGGTTGAGGGACGTGGTGCAAAAAACACCTCCCAAATTTCCAACATCCATGCCTTGGGTGCTGCTAAACGCTTCAAATGCTTCTTGGGTCCACGCGCCATCTTGTAAGATACGTAAAAAAGGAAAATTAATGTGTAATTAGTGTGTTCTTTTCAAACAAGCTTATTATCCAAAGTAACTCCTAGATATATGACGCTTTTTTGTAATTAATGTCTACTGTGCTTAGATTAATGTGGTTAGAAGAGAGTAATCAGATTTTACGCTTTCTCGTAAAAAAAAAAAAATAGCTTGAGTCTTATGCGAGTTAATTTAGATCTTCCACTTGGAAAATGGGAAACTTGGGCATTAAAGACATTCTGTAGATTGTACTTATTTCAACAGGCACAGTGCTCGTACAAAGGATGGCAGTGTCACCTGCAAAAACAAATGTTGCGCAACCTCGTAGATAGGGGAAATCTGAGGTAAAAATGTAAAGTAAAAGAAAGGCATGACTCCTGTGGGCAGCCTTCACTTACATCAATCTGTTGGGGTTGGGTCTTCCCTAAATGAACAGCAATTGATTGATCATTAAGAATACGTTTAATTATTTGTATAAGTTAAGTCGAAAAGTCATTTATGTCCTTCATGCCAAACAAAGTCAAAAGCTGCTTTAATGTCTAAAAGAACCATACCTATAGATTGAAACGGCTATGCCCCGGGCGGCAAGTTCAGAGGGAGGCAAAATTCACACTTTACAGACGAATGGACAACTAATCATTTACTTAACTTTGAACGCGGAATAAATAATAGTACAAGTACAGAAATTTCAAGGCCATATCAACTTGACCGATACACAGAGCGCGGAATCACAGATCGGGGCAGCACGCGTCTGGTTACCGTGCGTGCTAAAGAGATGAAGCTATATTCGAAAACTCCATTGTCGATCTCTCAACACGACAATGTTTTGTTTTAAAAATATGTTTATGTTTATTTTTTTGTACTTGTCGATCAACCAAAGGTAAAATACTGATGGTATGAGTGTCGCATCAATCTATCAAAGCTCATCGATTGGTTATTTAGGTAAGCATTTTATCAAAACTATCTTATGCTTTTTAAGTTACTATATTTATTGCAATTTTTTGTGCGTGCTGCAAACCAGCTTATACCGCCACACCAGCAGGTAATTGAAAAAAAAGTTTCAGAGAGATTAGCCGAACACGAGGGAACTCAAATGCACAAAGAGTGTATGATCAAGTGAAAAACACGGGTACAACAAATGAAATCATGCAATTGTGCATCTCATCACGCAATATCCTCAGCCTAATCAAGATAGCTTCTTGAACTTAATTTCCCTGCTCGCCAAACATAGTTCATCTCTTAAGTTTCAATTAGAACACTTAAAAAAGGGACAAGTATCATATCTATCAATGACAATACAGAATTAAATAATTCACACAATGGCAAAAACAGTTAGAAATAGCATTTTAAATGACATCAAAGAAGACAAATTCAAGTGCACTACAGATGTATCCCATACAAAACATATGAGTCAGTTAATTCGATATGTAAAAAGAACTGGCGATGTGTGTGAAATACAAGAAAGTTTCATTGATTTCATAGAAGTTGCTGAAAAGACAGGAGAGGAAATTTGTCAACAGATTTTAGAAAAATTGGCAGTTGATGATTTAGATATTGAACAATGTCGTGGGCTTATGATAATGGGTCCAATATGTCCAGCATCCATAAAGGAGCATAAGCTAGGATTGCAGAAAGGAATGAGCTGGCCGAGTTGGTACCGTGCTTGAAGCGTTATCCTTAGAAGAAGTTTAGCAAACTTCTCGTGCTCAAGAAGCTAAGTAACGATGCAAGTCATCTTGTTCCGTCGCACTAATGGATGGTCTGCTGAAAACTTTGCAAAAAATGAGACAAATGGTGATATAGAAAAGGATAACGGGTTCTTTCTCTTGCAACAGATCTATGTGCATGATTTGCTGGATACTTTTCCTAATATTTGCATTGCCCTGCGAATTTACTCTACGCTTCCCACTACATCCGAAAGCTGCGAGCTGCAAACTAAAAGTAATTAAAAATTATTTGCGATCTTCTATAAGCCAGGAACGCTTATCGAGTCTTGCAATCTTAACGATAGAAAATCGAATTGCAGACGAGTTAAATTATGACAAGGCCATAGATTTATTTGCTGAACAAAAATCTTGAAGAGTAAAATTGTAATTTCTATTCACAAATTACACTGTACAACAGTGATTTAGAACTTTTCAAGTGACCTAGTGTACGTTGTAGGTCTTGACGAGTAGATCACGATAGTGTGTTTGAAAATTGTCTAACACCCCCAAAATCGCAAGTTATTGCTTAAAAACCGATTTTGGGGTACTGCGATCACTCCCACAATCACAACGTCACAACGATATCTTCACGAACAATCGAATTATCCATCTAAAACTTTCTTTTTTGTCGATGAAAGTTTAACTTTCTTGTTTACAATAAGCGTCGTAACTTAAACATTTATCGACCGATTTTGATAAACCATGACTTTTCTTACTCGGCATTAATATTTCTTCAAGATTAAATGTAAAAAAGTAAAGGTGTTTTAACAAAATGTTATATAAAGATGTCTTCAAAGTGTGAAAAACGAAAAAAAAGTGTAAATCTTAGATAACTTTTAAAAAATCTCGTAGTTACTTTGTATGAAGTATAAACAAATGTATATCATCTTAAAGCTTGAATCTTCTTCTTTCCAAAACCGTAAAGCAATCGAATCAGTTGAAAAATGGCGACGTTGTGATTGTGGGAGTGATCGCAGTACCCCAAAAACGGTTTTTAAGCAATAACTTGCGATTTTGGGGGTTTTAGACAATTTTAAAACACACTATCGTGATCTACTCGTCAAGACCTACAACGTACACTAGGTCACTTGAAAAGTTCTTTGATTTTTTTTCATTTTGTAGTACAGTGTTATTATTATACATATTTTTATTTTAAATTTCATTAGTGGGCACCTGATAGCTGAAATGATATGGATGATAAAGGTAAAAATGAATATGTGTAAGTGGGCGGGGGCGGCATTATTCTGGTTTTGCCCCGCCTAAAAAAAGATCCGGTGCTGGCTGTTTCAGTAGGTTAGAGTAACTTGCGTTTTGGCTAGTACAAAAACAGAATTAAAACAATAAATAATCCGTTTTAAAATCAGTTTTATTTGATTTTCTGCGCTTTTTTTGCAATTGCATTGCTTTTTGAAGTTTTTTTATCAACTGTCCTGGGCACGAATTTTGCAATTGAGTCTGAAAAAGATGATTTTAATAATAATAACAATACTTAAAAAAAAATCGTACTTTTACCGAGAAATGTGATATAAAAATTGGGCCTCCTTGCCTATAGCCAAATCAATATTAAAATACATTGTCAGCTATTATATATTTTTTTTTTAACTTTTTCTTAATGTGTAACTATAATTAAATTACAATTAATTAAATTAAAAATTTGTTTGTTTTCATAACATGCAAACCAGAAATATCTGTTTTCGTCTGTCCTCCTTTAATTTTTTAATAAAAGTTATAATATAATAAAACTTCAGCATTCTACCACAATCAGCTTAATAAACACATTTTGCTTACCGACATTCTTTATTACGACTATATACATACGTATATATACATATATTTAACAGAATTAGCATTAAAACATTTATTTTCAATAACAATAAGTGTTTGATAGACAAGAAAAAAATAAAACTACCTCTTCGTCATACCCAAACGAACATTCTACAGTAGAGTGAAATAGACGACAGAAAACTGTCAAAGCAAAACTTTAAGATTAAAAAGTTTCCGGAAAGGCGTTTTTTAAAAGGCGCGCTCAAAATGAATCGGTATATTTCTTTTTTTATGAGGTTGGTAGGACTGTTTTTGACATCTTGTCAAATTTTAAGCTTAATCCAATCATCCACACACTTCTCGTAGGCCTGGGCAGGGATGGCACACGGCGCCATATCTGGTGAATACGAAGCCTGAGCGACCACATTCGTTGAGTGTTTGGCCAAAAATTCCAAAATAATGAGTGCAAAAATTCAATGTTTTCATTCAATGTCGAACACAAAATTTCAAACAAACTCGTTGATACACCTTTTTTTCCATTGCAAAAATCGAAGAGCGCTCAAATTATGACAAGATGTCAAAAACAGTCCTATCAACATAATAAAAAAAGAAATATACCGATTCATTTAGCGCGCTCCTTTTAAATCGAAATTCCCAGAATCTTTTTGATCGGTATAGTTATGATTCTATGACAACACAACCAAAATTCCAAGAGCTACGCTATTTTGATGGAGATTTTGTTTTCTCCGGCCAAAATACCGTGTGACATAAAAACTAACAAATGCCAACAACCACACTGACGACCAGCTATACGAGGGTGGATTGATAAGTTTCCGGCTTGACCAAGAGATGGCGCCACTAGGCCTACCTTGAGGTGGCGTTCTATAGTACCATCCTTAGATAGCTTGTAGCTATAGTTTCAGCCCGATCGCTATGTTAGTTTAGATTTGAGAGCACACTGAACAAGACGCCTCTGTGTTTTTCTTGAAAATTCGAAATTCGAAAAAACATTTCTACCGGCGATTTGACGTTGTATAAGCGTAATCCAAGCGAATTTTTGCGTCGATTCATAACCGTTGACGAAACTTGGGTCCACTACTACACTCCTGAAACCAAAGAACAGTCGATTGGACCAGGGGAACCAACTCCAAAGAAGGCAAAAACAATTTTTTCATCGAACAAGGTTATGGCTACTGTTTTTTGGGATGCAAGAGGTATTATATACATTGATTACCTTGAAAAGGGTAAAACTATCACTGGTCAATACTACGCAGACTTATTGCAACGTTTGAGCCACAGAGGTGAAAATTAAACGACCTCATTTGGCGAAGAAAAAGAATCTTGTTTCATCACGATAACGCACCAGCGCACAAGTCAATCGTTGCGATGGCTAAAATCAACGATCTAAAGTTTGAATTGATGCCGCACCCTCCCCACTCTCCAGACCTAGCCCCGAGTGACTATTATCTGTTTCCTAACCTCAAAAAATGGCTTGGCGGTAAGAGATTTGCGGACAATGAAGAAGGAATCGAAGCTGTAAATGGGTATTTTGAGGAGCTTGACGAATCAGTCTATAGAGATGGCATTACTATACTAGAACACCGCTATGAGAAATGTATCAGCCTTGGAGGAGATTATGTTGAGAAATAAAAAAAAAATTTTAAAAAACGTTGTTTTTCTTGGTCAGGCCGGAAACTTATCAATCCACCTCGTCATAGAATAGTGAGTGGTTTTTTTATTTTAATTTTCACACCAAACGGCTACCATCAGAACAACTGGGACTTTTTTAAAAGATTATACGATATTCCCATATTTTACCTAAAGTTTTCTATTCGAAATTGCTATAACAGATTCTCACACATGTTACTACGAATTCAAACTTTGTCAGGACATAACTGCATGAATTTGAATCCTTAAAAATAGTATCGGCAACTTCTAAATTTTACTTGATTAGCACGACTGTGAACTAGTATATGCTAACCAGATGCTAGCCTCGACACTAAATATCGTAAGTAGATGAAGCAAATAACACTTTTGACTTTTATAATATTTTTTTAAGGAAAAAAGACGAACTAACTTTCTTTTACAAAACTTTTAGTTCATTAAAAATACTGAATTAGAAGCAGTTTAATATCTTTAATGCTCCAAATTTAAGCTTAGCAATTTAAAATTAGCTTCAATGCAAGTTTTTAAATTTTTATCTCTATGGGCTGAATCGAGTGACTAACACCCATGAATTCATAAGACGCCTGTCTGTTGTCGAAAAACTGGACTCTTACTTAAAATTCTGTAATTTTTGATATTCAAAATTTTCTCATATAAATATTGTGTGATTTCCGGAATGTATAGAATATATGAAACGTTTCAACATTTACACGTTTTTACTTATTCTTCGTATCTAAAAAACTTATTGCCAGGAGTTAGCATTAGGATAAACAACAAAATCTGTAGAAGTCTGATCATTAAGAGCGCTTATTACGCGTACTTGCTGTTATTACCTCCCTGGCATGTGATCCTAATATTCAGTGAAAAGTTGCCAAAAACGACTTAAAATACCAAATTCAACCCATTTCAAAAACAAAACAAAAGTTCGAGTTATACAAAATAAAAGTTTTTTGGGCACTCTTGGAGTCTTCTTTGTCATCTGCACAAAAAAAATGTATACCATTTATCAACTAATTTAAATAAGTACACAGCTTGGATATATATAAGAATTCCAACTTATGCATAATTTATGTAGATACACTGTTTTATGGCCTAAAGACTATGTGCAATAATATTTTGGTGCAATTATAATAAATATATATTTGTTAAGCTCTTTCAAGCGGACGTCTGCAAATTATTGTACAATGCTCCAGCAAGGGGTTTTCCTTTATCACTCATTTTAAATGCAAATGGTCAGAGCTTAGCAAACATTTTATAGAGAATAAAATGGCCGACACACACACGCGCAAATATCATATAAAATAATTCACACAAACTGCTTTCAAGTGCTGGCGCAGCACTGCCATTTACATATAAATGTACATATGTATGTGCATTAGTGGGTCAAAGTTGCTAAGAATGACCCAAAGAATCAAAATCGCCGTGACCCCAAGAACGTTTTTTTGGCTCCATACAAATTGACCCGCCCTAATGTGCATATATGTGAAGAGTTTATGTGCATGCACGAGTCGTGTCTAAAAAGTATCGCAGAATTTTGTGTTTTTTCAAAAATTATTTAATCATGAATATCTGTTTAGTTCCCTTCAAAATAATCCAATCTTCGAAGCACTTCAAAATCATTTTTTTTATCTTGTTCAGCTCCTCCTTAGATGCCGTCTTTATCTCGTCAATCGTAGCGTGGCGTCGTCTTTTCATGGGCTCTTCAGTTTAGGGAACAAGAAAAAGTCAGAAGGGGCCAGATCTGGTGGAATACGTTGTCTGTGGCATCATTAGCGTGTTGTTTTGGCCAAAAAGTCGCGCACAAGCAACGATGTGTGACCAGGGGCGCTATCGTGGTGCAAAAGCCAATTTTGTTCTTCCACAAGCCGGGCGTTTCTGGCGGATTGTTTCGCGCAAATTGCGCATAACTTGCAGGTAATATTCCTTAGTGACCGTTCTACCCTGTGGCAAGAACTCATGATGCACCACGCCCCTGCAATCGAAGAAAACTGTAAGCAAAACATTACATTCGACCGAACTTGGCGCGCTTTTTTCGGTCTTGGTTCGTGCGGCAGCTTCCATTGCGATGATTGAGCTTGGTTTCAACGTCATAACCATAAACCCGCGATTCGTCACCAGTTGATGACCCTCTGGAGCAAATTTGTCGTTGCGGACAGAGTCCAACATCTCATTAGCAATGTTCATGCGATGCTGTTTTTGGTGGAAATTGAATTTTGATACGAATTTCGCGGCGACCCGTCTTATGACCAAATCATTAATAAAAATCGAATGGCACGAGCCAATCGATATGTCTAGGTCCTCAGCAATTTCTCTAACTGGTGATTCTGGACGATTGGCCAAGACCATTTTATTCACTTCATCAATTTTTTCGTCTGTTGTTGAAGTGCTTGGGCGTCCGCACGCTCTTCGTCGTTCCCATCTTCTCGGCCTTCGGAGAACATTTTGTACCACCGATAAACGTTGCTTCGGTCCAAGGTAGCTTCTCCGTATGCTACAGTCAACATTCGGAATGCATCCGAGCAGTTAATTTCGTTTTTCACAAAAATTTGATACAGGTTCTTTGATCCATTTTTTTGAATAGGTAAAAATCGAAGACGTGCTAAAACACATGAGCAAAGAGCTGTCAACAATTACGTGAACATTCAAAATGGCCGAGTTTATCGGCATAAGTGAGTGACATGCAGTACCAGCATAACGCTACAAAAAATATAAATTTGAATACACGTAATCTGCGAAATTGAAAATTTGCGATACTTTTTGAACACACCTCGTATGCGCATATAAATTTTTTTTATTTTTCATTTGTTTCGATTCTCCATTTCTTTGAAACCCTATACTTTAAAGTAAGGTGTTTGTGCAAATGTGTGCCACTTAGACCTAATTACCTCTTAAGTGTTCAGCAGATGAAATGTTCAAATGTTCAGAATGTTCAGATGCACATAGTCAGCATATAGTATCAGATCTTCCGGAAAAGTTTCATAGATAAAAGAATTTATATCGTATCCTTCATCTTATATGTAAGAAGTTCAAATATAGACTGCATGAATCTCTCTCGTGTCCCACAACTCCTCCTGTGTATCGAAACAAATCTCTTATATGTATTTTTTTGATTTTGTAAAATAAATTATACATTTTCTGGTAATTTATTTGTTAAAGTTTCCAAATTAGGTTTTAAAACATTTTAAAATCTGAAGAGAACTGTGGGAATTAACAGGTCGCTCAAAAAGTCCCCGGCCTGACATATAGAGGGCGCCACCAACGAAAATTCTTTTATGGGGTTCGATAGCGCCATCTTTCATAAGATATGTGTAAAAATTTCATGTCATTTGTTTAACGCGTTACGCGTTCTTAGTTATACGCGTCAATGTGAAGCTACCTCAGTGTTGTTATTAAAAATGGAAAAAAAGAATTTCGTGCGCTTATTAAGCATTGCTTTTTAACCGGAAAAAATACGGTAGAAGCTAAACTTTGGCTTGATAAATATTACTCGGACTCTGCTCCAGGGAAGCCAACCATAAAAGACTGGTATAATGAATTTAAACGTGGTCGTACTGACACCGAAGACGCTGAATGCTGAACAGCTGTTACCCATCATAATAATTCGAAAAATCTTTTTGACCGACCGTAAATTAAAATTGAAGGAGATAGCTGAGGTCTCAAAGTTATCAGAAGGTAGCGCATTCACAATTTTGTACGAACATTTGGGCATGAAAAAAAGTTGGCAAAGTGGGTGCCGCGTTTGTTGACACCGGACCAAAAACAACAACGAGTTGAAGATTCTGAGGCCTGTCTGGTGCTTTTTAATCGCAACAAAGCCGAATTTTTGTGTCGATATGTGACAATGGATGAAACATGGATCCATTATTACACACCTGAATCTAATCGTGCATCAGCAGAGTGGACTGAGGCTGGTGGAAGCGCACCCGCACCAAAGCGTCCGAAGACACAACAATCGGCTGGAAAGGTTATGGCCTCAGTATTTCTGGATGCTCACGGTATTTTGTTCATCGACTACCTTGAAAAAGGAAAAACGATCAATAGTGATTACTACATGGCATTAATGGATCGATTGAGCGAAGAAATAAAGAAAAAAGGCCCCACATGGCGAAGAAAAAACCACTGTTTCACCAAGACAATGCACCGTGCCACAAGTCGATGAAACCAATGGTCAAATTGCATGAATTGCACTTCGAATTGCTCCCCCAACCCCCTATTCTCCAGATCTGGCCCCCAGCGACTACTGGCTCTTTGCTGATCTCAAAAGGATGCTCCAGGGAAAAAAATTTAGCACCAACGAGCAAGTAATTGCCGCTACTGAAGCTCATTTTGAGGCAAAAGATCAAAAAAGGAATCGAGAAGCTAGAGAAGCGTTGGACCGACTGTATTACCTTAAATGGAAATTATGTTGATGAATAAAATCGAATTTTGCTAAAATATTGTGTTTTTCTTAGTTAGGCCGGGGACTTTTTGAGCGACCTGTTATAAAGCAGTAAGTTGTCACGTTTTAAGGGTATTTTAAAATCGGTAACTTTCGACTACAATCTACTTATGTTAATTGTTTTTCAACAACCCAAATGTGCAGCGTATGTGAGTGAGTTTTTGGTGTGGGTTTGTCATTTAAATTTATTGGCTGGTCGTTTGATCAAATTGTAGTCTTACAATGTCGGTCGAAAAAACCACCAAAGTCTAATTCAAAACTCTGCCACAGCGGTAACAATATTAAACCGCATACTATTAAAAAATGTTGCGTTTTATTTTTATTTTTGTTTTATTTTTTTGACTTAAAGAGTCTGCTAATAATTTAGTTGCTTTTAAAATGGCTTTTATGTAAAATGTCGGTTGAGTTGACATTTCTCTAACGACCTTGAACTTGGCAGAATATAAAAACTCTTAAACATGCACACCCATGGACAAGCCTTAAAGTTGAAAAAGTTGGCTTGACATTATATAAGTGGTTATATGTGTACGTATATACACACGTACATATTTATATATATATACTGTGTCTTTATTGTTTTTTGTTTTGTCAATAATAACAATAATAGCCTAAGAATATGAACTAAGTTTTGAGCACACGCAACGTATGCGTAATATGGCCAAACTATGCCATTTTGGCTTGTTTATCTTTTTATTTATCATAACCTGGCAAAAGGTCATATTAACTTTGTCATTTGCAGAATTGGCATTAAAGTTATAAAACATTCAAACGTATAAATTATGTAAATGCCGCAATAAGTTTATTTTAGCAGTTCTTTAGTAAATCGACTAGTTTTACTCGTATACTGGAGAGACTATGACTTTTGTTGTCTGTTAAATTCATCTGAATGAACTTGACCAAGCTCTGAAAACTGTAATAAATAAATAATTGGACGCCAAAAACTTAAAAAAGAATTTATGAATTAAGAATTAAAAAAAACATAGTATATAGGCAATAACTTTTTAAGCTATTGTCATTCAGAGTATTGCCTAATTTATTTATATCAATAATTAATTAATAGCTATGCTGAACATACAATTTGAAAATAATTATTACATTCTATTGTAATCGATATAATGCTTAAGAATATTAGATGTGAATCAACTGTCAAGTAAATTCAGTTTAGTTTTTCAACAACAAAAGGAAAGTTCATTAGAAACGAGTTTTCATTTAAAAAAATCTAAGACTTTATAAAACTAAATAAAAAAATGGCGGACGTAAAGTCGGGCGCGGACGACTTTAGGATACCCTGTACCACTAGCTTGTAATAAAGTCCGATTTCTTCACAAAAAACCAAAAACAGAAGAATTTTTAAGGAAAAATTTATTTTTTTTGACCGATCGTTCCTATGGGAGCTATATGATATAGTCAACCGATTTCAATAAAATTTGACACAATGCTTAAATACCTTAAAAAAGATATGAATGCCAAATTTATTTCAAATATCTTTACAAACAAACAAAACACATCGAATTTTGTAAAAAAACGTGTGTTTGGACCGATTGGTCCTATGGGAGCTATATGATCTAGTCAAACGATTTGGATTAAATTTGGTACAGTGCTTAGGAACTATAAAATGCTCACCAATGTCAAATTTGGTCCCAATATCTTAACAAACGAAACACAACAAATTTTGTTAAAAAATCGATTTTTTGGAAGATTGGCACTACGGGAGCTATATGATATAGTCAACCGATTTTGTTCAAATTTGGCACATTGCTTAAGTGGCCTAAAAAATTTCCAAACGCCAAATCTGGTTAGATATCTTTATTAAAAAAACGAAATATGGCGAATTTTTCTTTAAAAAAGTTATTTTGGACGATCGGTCCTATGGGACCTATATGATATAGTCAACCGATTTTGATCAAATTTGGTACAGTGATTGGGAACTATAAAAAACTTTTGAATACCAAATTTCGTTACGATATCTTCATAAACAAACGAATTATTCATCTAAAACGCTTTTTTTTGTCGAGGTCGTCTTAAACACCCCCATGGGAGCTATATAATTTATCCCCGATATCAAAAAAATAAAATAAACTTGCCTCCTATGGAATAATATGGGATCTAATGTGAAAGTTTGGTAACTCTAGCTCTTACCATCTCTGAGATCTAGGCGTTCACACGGACAGACGGACAGACGGACAGACGGACATGGGTATATCGACTTCTCTATTCACAATGATCATATTTTAGGTAACTTTGGGGTGCCTCCGACGTCTCCTTCTATGTGTTACATACATTTTCGGCTTGCACAAACTTAATATACCCTTGGTACCATACGGTACAGGGTATAAATAGGTATTATTGTCACGGAGTAGCTCTCAGAATACACTAGTTGACAAATTTCACACTTTTTTTCTCCAGAGATGAGACTTATATTTTATGTTAGGGCAATGTTTCAGCATTCAAAATCCGTATTTGTTATTATCCTGTTATAGCTTGTTTTTTTTTCTAGGACTATTTTAGTTTATTTAGAATTTTGTCAAAACTTTTTTTTCCCATAAAAATCGGTAGCCTAAAGAAAAAATTACAGACGAAAATGTGTGCCCGAAAGGCCAAAAAACACAACATTTCGGTGACTTTTTCTACAAATATCTCTATTTTTTTCAGAAAAAGTCTTCGACACCTAAAAAGTTAGCTATTTTAAGTTATTGGTTATGATATGTAGATGCAATTGAGGTTGAGGATATTATGGAAAGGTATTCTATTCTGCTTTTAAAAAAAAGTTTGGAAAAATTCGAATTAGTACAGATGTTATGACATCATATGTGAAATCGTTTTTTGAAAAAGGTCCTTTTTCACTAAAATAGTCCTAAAATTAAAAAAGCAAGCTATAACAGGATAATAAAAAATACGTATTTTGAATGCAGAAACATTGCCCTAACCTAAAATATTAGTCTCATTTCTGGAGATTTTTTATCGTCGACTAGTGTTACCAAACCTAAATTACAATCCTTAAAAAAATGATATTATTTCACTCAAAAAGGGTTTTTCTCTTGTTTATCGTTCTTATTAAATAAATAGTAATTTTTTGCAAAATCTGTAGATACTACATTTTTGTATGTACTGCAGATGTCAATACCAAGACGCAAAAATTGGGATATGAAGCATGTCATTAACATGAAAATAAACGGATCGAAAACTTCCATTTGTTTTTTTTTTTTTCTCTCTTTGCTGAGACCAAAACCAACAACAAACAAATGAAGATAAAAATAAAGCTAGTTTGTATTGTTTTCGTACTTTTTGTTTTTGTTTGTGAAAAGTTTCGTTTGTTTTCCTTCCCTGGTTCTGACTGACCCTTGGATTGGAGATTTTGGTCTCAATCATTAGAATGCGTGTATTGTATTGATTATTCGGTCGACTGAAAGCTTAAATATGTCAAACACCATTTGGTGAGGCTTCAAGCCGACTTCTGACAAGTACACAAACATTTTCCCTTGAATATGAGCTGACTTCAATTTTATATGAGAAGGTTTATGTTTTAATATAAATATTTCATAAGTATTAAATATGCGTTTAGTCTGCGATAGCCTTTTATCTGACAACGTCTTTTCTTAGCCATAATTAATAATGTTTCAAGTCAAACTGTGGCAAGAATAGACACGCATTCACAACACATTTTCCACACGCGTATGACACGTTCAACAGCAGTGCCGTAGATAGGGGGGTTCAAAATGGATACCATTTTTTTTAAATTGAATTTCTGTAATTAAGCTTTGGGAACTTGATATAAAGGTATTTAATGGTAACTCTTTATGCTAAAAGTGCCATCCGTAAAGATCAAGGAAATAATTAATAGCAAACGCTTATGTATACACCTTCTCTAATTTATGCTGTTAGTTTTGGCCTACTCAGCCTTACCAAATTCATAGCTGACCCCTTTGCAAAAAGCCAACTACGCCGTTGTCTTACAAACTCATCCCGAGATTGGCATTGTCATCTTAGTGTCTATGTATATTTGTACATATATAGATAGGCACATATAGATAGACAGCTGTTGCCAAATCACATGGTATTATATGTATATCCATCTCTGTTACTCTTACAACAAAGACGCAACAACAATAACAACCAACACATTGGCATTATCTGGTTCAGTTTATTTGTCATGAAAATTATGAAAATTTTATGCAGCACGCCTTTTAATGCGTACCAACACTAATTAAATTCTGTATACTGTGATTAAATTAACACACACACACACGCACGCACTCACACAGATATATTCACTCACACTTAAACAAACTCAGACAGCCTAGACTTAAGGAAAAAAGAAAATAAAAATAAAATAAATAAAATACAAGTGAAATAAAATAAAATCACGCAAATGCTTTTTATATTACACTCACCCCAAACCCCTCAACATAACACACACACATTACGTATTACACTGCCGGCTCTAACGCTCTTTCTGCCCCCTTCTGCATAATCCCTCAACTCTCACCCACTCCAACTGTCTCCACTTAACCGTTGCATTGAGTCTAGCGTCGACGTCATCATCGTTGCTGCTTTTGTTGGCCAGCTGTCAAGTGGATGATGCCCCAGCACCAGTGCACAGTGGGACATTCTGTCAATCATAATGATGCCCGTCATTTGTTTTTTTTTTCACAAAGTTTTTATTTGAGATCTGCATTCCAAGAAGTCTCTAACTGAAAAATCTGGCCTATGGTACAGCTCCAATACGTGTAGTTTGCACTGAATAAAAGTGTAGGATTTCCACATCGTTGACCACTAAAACTCTAATCGGAGATGGTTCGCCGTTGAGATAGAATTCCTTTTTAATGTCGCAGAACTTTTTATTGTTAGACTCAGAGATGCTCGGTCCAGTAGATACGACAAAATATTAGATACGTTTAGATAACTTCGTTTTACCAAGCTTAGTTTTAAGTTCAAGTTGATCTGCATCGTTCTTTTGTAGTTTTTTACATTTAAGATTTGTAATAATTATAATAACAATTATTATAACAAAATTTTCGTGTTATAGTGGGGTAAAAATGGAATTCCTGTGTCAAGATTAAGGTTGGTTACGTTAAAAATAGACTACCTGTTTAAAAATGTTCTGACAAAGTTGCAAACTTTCTTAAACTACGTTTGTATTTGAAGGGACTCCCTTCGGATTGGCAAAATGTTACACTGTGCAGCACTGCCAGCTCTGGGCTCTTGGTTCTGGGTTCTTTTGGCCCTCTTGGCCGCTTCACGCCATAATGAATAAATGTCGCATTAATTTGCACGCAGCAGTGCCGACTGCTTGGGTTTCAGTAAGAGTTGGGATAAAGGTGGGAGTTTCGGGGTCGTTTGGGAGCTGGCATGGTTCGCTTTTGGTCTCTGGTTCTGGCCGGGCATCACGTTCTGCTTGTTTTTCTTAGCTGCAAAGGCAAACAACAAATTCAACGCATAGCCTTGGCATAAAATGTCGTTGGACTGTGTGTTAGTTGTTAGTTGTTGTTGTTATTGTTTCTTATACGTGAATGAATGTCATATACAAAAAAAAAAATATACTAAAAAATAAACAGACAGAAAAGCTGGCTTAAACGCATTAAAGTCTATATACTCTTAAAATTCGAACAATCCTTTTTAAAAGCAGCTAAAATGTATTACCATAAATTAAAGTGAGATACCAATTTTCGTAATTACATCCTTTTGTCTTAGTCTGCAAGTATATCTCGAAATAAAGATAAATAACTATCATTTAGGCTTCACGAAGAAAGGCTTTTTCCGAACAGTCCATTTTAATGGTTACCATGTCTGGACACAGCCCCTAGAAGTATGCCCCGATGTCGTTGTAACGTGTTTTATTCTAGCCCTCATACTTTTCAAGTTCTAGAACTAAAAAAAACTCTGGCGTGTATATAAATGCGATAGTTGGCGTCAAAATCAGACAGAAATCTGTTGTTATGCTTTATGCATATTGCCGAAGGTGCGGATTGTCTTTCTAATATTTTTTGAATGCAGATTTAAAAATATTATTATTATGACAATAAATAATTATATCATTGAAAAGAGTATACCACAAGTGAGGTATGCCAATAAAACGAGAAAGAGGAAACAAGAATGACTCGATATATTTTGGGCTTATATTGTGCTGCACCATCTGAAGTTGCTTTATGAACAGCTAGCCATTGCACTAACAGACCGAGTAAGCTATAGTGAGTGAGCAAGAGATCCTACCATAGTCCTGTGCATATTTGAATTTTGTGGCACTCTAGAGTTTAATTATGTTGCCTATAACGAGCATGTTGCATATTTTAAGCGACAAAACGTTCAAAACTGTTGCAGCCAGCACGAGGCTGCATTTTCAGTTGATGTGCCTTACCCGGTCCACCCTAAGCCCCTTTAACCCCCTTAGCCCCCAGCCATCACGCTTTGCAATTTAGCCTAATTAATAGGCAGAGAAACGCGAATGCCGCATAGTTTTAGACTATGGGGCAACGGGCTCTCGCTCGTCCTTTGGATCTCATGGTCCCTGGGTCTGTTAGTCTGTCTGTTAATTAACCCATTATGGCCTGTTGACTTTTTGGTGCCCTGTGTATATTACCTATTTATAGCTTGCACTTATGCATAATTATATTAGTGTGACCGTTTACATGTTCATAGTATGCACAAGGATGTCTGCGTCATTTTATTGTGCATTCAACTTTGATGTTTGCTATACTATATGTAAATAGCTAGACCAAGCATTTATAAGATTCCTATCAAAAAACGCATATAGGAATTTTTAAGCATCAATTTATTTTATTTATTTTGGTTTTTATTATTAAATTTATGACATATTTTGGCAACTTTTCATAAGGACAAAAATATGGAGAGAAAGATATAAATAGGGAAGGCTAGTTTAAAAGTTGCTGTTAAATATAATAATTAATATCAGTTACAACGGCTTACATAAACGTAATTATATTATAACTAGGGAGCTTCGCCAAATCGCTTCGCTCACCAGCCCCGCCCCACCATTGACGCAAGCGGCTCAGGGGGGCCCATTTGAAATTCAATTATTTCTTTATTCTTCTCATTCCTCTTCTTTGATGCTTTACGCATCTGAGCATTTTCACGAAAATACGGACATGGAGAGCCATTTTCAAAATAGTGTATTTTGACATTTATTACTCACAATATCACAGTTGACACATTGGATAGTTTATAAAAGAAAAAAACTACCATATTAAGATAAGTATTTTAATGGAAGCAGCAACAGATAATTGTTAATGCGCTTACAAGCAAAAAGCAGCTTATGTGAGCGATCACTTAGATGATATGTGAAACATTTAAATTTAGCGAATATGTATGATAATATTTTTTTAACATAATCTATAAAGCCTGTTGAATATTTAATAATTGAACATACAAACATAAAAACATTATTAAAACTATAATTTAAAAATAATTTTTTTTAGTATAATTTTTGCTTAACGTTAACAAAGTAACAATTCAAAAAATGGCGACTTTGGGATACCCTGTACCACAAGCTTGCAATAAAATTCGGGTCCTTCATAAAAAACCAAAAACAAAAGAATTTTTAAGCAAGCATTTCTTTTTGATCGATCGTTCCTATGGGAGCTATATGATATAGTCAACCGATTTCAATCAAATTTGACACAGTGCTTTAATACCTTAAAAAAGATTTGAATACCGAATTTAGTACAAATATCTTTACAAACAAACGAAACACAACGAATTTTGTATAAAAAATGTTTTTTAGGACCGATTCCTCCTATGGGAGCTATATGATAATGTCAACCGATTTTGGTTAAATTTAGTAGAGTGCTTAGCAACTATAAAAAACAAATTTGATTTTAATAGCTTCACAAACAAGCGATGCACAACAAATTTTGTTCAAAAATTGATTTTTTGGAAGATCGGCCCTATGGGAGCTATATGATGTAGCCAACCCATTTTATTAAAATTTGGTACAATGTTTGGGTACAATAAAAAACTTTCGAATGCCAAATTTGTTTCCGATATCTTCATAAACGAACGAATTATTCATCTAAAACTTTTTTTTTTCGATGTCGTCTGAAACACCCCTATTGGAGCTATATAATTTAACCCCGATATCAAAAATATAAAATAAACTTGTCTCCTATGGAGTAAGGATACATCCAATTTCGCCCACTCATTCACAATAGCCTCCATTATTCAGTCCAAGAAAAAAATTTCGGTTTGTATTTCTGGCTCAATTTTATTACTGACATCTTGAATTCAATATATCTGAACCTGATTACAAAAAAAAGACCTGATTTCCCGTTGTAATGAAGCAATACAGTAAAAACAAAGTATTTATTTCATAAGTGTCACGCACGGACAGCGAAACTTGACGCACCGCTGTCCGTTCGTGACGCCCGCAAACAATACGTTTTGTTGGGTAGCCGAAAAAGTCGATGACTTGTGAGAGAATAATTTGCAAATTCTAATTCCTAACCCTTTTACCTAAAAAAAATATCAATTTCATCGCAAAAAAGTTCATCTCAATTCGCAGAGTTATGAAGTGGAACAGTAAGCATAGAATATTCATGTCTTTTGTGTCCGTTCAATACGCTGCGTCTTTCAACGTCCTTATCTGCATTAATAATTGACTGAAATAATTTTTAAAAACCGGTTTTAGTTAGTAAATTTCTCCATCTTTTTTTCAGTACTTGATTCATCGTGTCATTTTTATTGGTCTTTGCGCCATCGCGCAAAATGTTTACAAAAAAACCGTCCGTTCGTGACGCGTAAAAACGCTCATCTATTCTCGCTTGAACTTTTTCATTCCCTCTTCAATCAAATCCAACTTCTTTCTACGCATTTCGCTGAATTCCATACTTTATAAAAACATAAGAAATAAAATCAGGAGGAACGAATATCTTCTGCAATTTTATTGTTGAATTTTATTGTTGAACAAGTTATTTGTAAACCCAAAAAGCCACACTTACCATAATTGGTATATACTCATCTATCGTTTGGTTTCAGACGCAATATATGAAATTAGTGGATACTCTTTAAAGCCAATGCGTGTATTACAATGATTGACGTATTATCAATAATAAAGACGCTGCAAAATGAAATTATGCAAAATAAATTCTTCACAAAATAATTGATTACTATAAATAACCCAACAAACAAAAGCTGCGCAATAAAAGGTTAAGCCAATGATGACGAAGAAAATCATGAAAAAAAAGAAATAGAGACGAAGAAAATATATAAAAACTAGCCGGCCTCCGCTGCGCTCCGGCACGCTCGCTTCGCTCACTCGTCTAGATCTGGAATCTTTTCGATTGGAAAACATCGTACGATTGATCGATGAGTGGATTAATTTCATCATAAAATTTTCAACCACTCGCCATCTTTACATTTTAAATATGTTTGATGGAGATTTGGTAGTTTTCTTCTCGGCATTGTAAGCAGTACTGATATTAATGTTTTCGTGCACTAATAATGTTAACCTATAATGGCGACAGGATGTCTTTTTTTTATTTTTTCACGTTCAGTCAAGACAAACCACAGATTGAAACATATTGCGTAACGCGCCGTCCGCGAAAGCCGCGAAACAGGAGTGTGGAAGGCTTCGCGGGTAACTTCGCGCCCGTGAACACACCATGAAGGTATAGTCGATAAATGAAAAAAAAATGTCAGGAATGGCAACCCTTATCTCTTAGGGGTAAGAAAAATAGATGTTGGCCGATTCTCAGACCTGCCCAATAAGCACACAAAATTTCATGAGAATCGGTCGTTTCGGAGGAGTATGTTCACACAAAAACCAATATTCACAATCCCACGAACCAATTCACACAAACTCATCGCAATAGGCTTAAAACTTCCGCATTGACCTCAAACACACGCAAAAATCAGATTCATCAACTCGTTCATGAGAACACCCATAATACGTAAAACCTAAGTTTCTTCTTATATACAAAATTCTAGTTTCACAATGTTAGTTACCATACTCCTCCGAAACGGCTGTACCGATTCTCATGAAATTTGGTGTGCCTCAATAAAAAACGTTTATAATTTTTGTGTTTCCTTTCGACAAAAATAATTTACTAAAAAATATTAGTTATTCTGACAATGTACACAATGCCAACCTAAATTAACAAAAAAAATGTTGTATTGGAAAATCAAATTGTCCTTTTTAGTAGTTTCGTCGCAATTAGCGGACAAAATTGTGAATCTAAACCATTCTCAGATCCCCTTGAACACAGACAAAAAATTTCATCAAAATCGGTCCAGTCGTTTAAGAGAAGTTCAATGACATACACACTCACAGAAGAATTATATATATAAAGATTAAACAAAAAAGATAAGATGATAGAACTAAAGTACAAAAGCATTAATAGCTGAGAAATAATAGATAAGGGCAAAGATGACGATGTTTTCATAATAATGATGAGAAAAGTGATAGAGATGAAAAAAATATAAAAATTAAACAAATGAAGATAGAGATGATAAAAAAACTCAAGATGAACATCTGAACTACTGCGAATTCATAAGAAAGGATCAGAGTGGTCATAGTAGTTACCGCACTATGGGCCTAATGGCTTTGAGGATCTCTGTTCCACATCAAGACTTCTGCAGTAGCTGCGGAGAAGAGGAGAAGAAAGGAAGGACCCTACAACTGCAATAAGACTGCTTTTAATCGACGATTTTAGCAATCTGCCAAATCAGCCAGAACAGACTTGTAGGAGATTAGAAACCTACCTAGCACATATTTTTTTCATTGTGAGTAGGCCTTGTCCAAAATATCAGCCTTTCAATTTTAGTACCAAGTTTGCCTAGCTTCTTATTTCATTATTATATTAGATCTTATTGTGAGACGTCATAAGTAAAACAATTTTAGAGCTCAAATAAAAAATTTTTAAATAAATATTGTAAAATGTCCAATCCTTATCCAGGTGAGTAACCTACGTTGGTTTGTGTATTTCTTATAACACTTATTGAATAACAGGAAGATGCTCAATGGCGCTCAAGCCTGGCCCATTACAGAAGAAACAGGCACCAATGGGCGAAAAGAACGCAATGGATAAATCGAAGGAAGAAAAGCCTATATATAAAATACATAAGACAAAAGTCACAACCTCTATAGTAACTGAACATGAGATCATACACGTTCAAAATAAATATATAGATATCTTAGGCATTAATATCAACGACTTTCACCATCCTAAATTTGACCAGGGTCCACGTGAGAAGAAGCCCATAGTTAAAAAGTCCAACAAGCCAGCTACAGTATTACCAAAAAAAGTTCCACTTCAAGGGATGAAATCCAATCATTACCGAAGTGAATCTGTTAAAAATGAATCTGAAAAAAAAATTAACAAGCCAGCCATAGTCGTACCGAAAAAAGTTCCGCTTGAAAGGAAGAAATCGAATAAAGCTAGTAAATATTTTTAAGTGGTCGAAATAGTGCGTAAATACAGAAAAGATATTTTTATTATTCATTATTTATTTTATTCGCAATTTGTCAACGTTTTAAAACTCAAATATTCCACACATTTTTATTCTTTTAAAATTGTTAACACCTTAGCCCTAGTTGACTCAAGGGCTATTGATTTGTAACAATCGAAAGGAGCCATGGCAATCCAATAGTGGGTCCGTCCGTACCGGAAGCCAGATCTTAGAGACAATGAAAGCTAGAAACAGCAAATTGTAACATAGAGAAAGGTTACCGAGTGCTGGTAAAGTTAATTGATATATACCGATATCGTGCCTGCGATATGGCTGCTTAAAAATAATCAACATCGAATGCAATTTCAGAAGAGTCATCCAGATAATACTTTAGAAAACTTTGGAGAATGTACGAATGCTCTTTCTGTATTACGCACATTTCGGCTTGCGCATATCTAATATTGTGAAAATTTTGGACCCACTCTCGTACAAAATGCTTCCATATTCATGTTTATTTCATTTATCAACAATTTACAGCCACCAAATACTCATTGACAGAGAACTATACCCCTACCCCTAACTTGCCGCAAATAATTCTCTCCTTTTTTCGAAAAGAGCAGGTGAAGGGTATTCCGCTGTCGAGCACCGCACCATCTTATTTACATTTATTTTCCTCTATTTTTATTTTAATCTTGCATACCAAATTTTCTTTAGTGTCCATGTGCGAATCCTTGAGGGTGTGTGGATGCATTTGTGGGGGTGTGTGTGAATTTCCCAAATGGCAATTCAGTCAATGACAACGCATAAAAGACATGGAGTCACCCCCATTCGCACAGACCCACACACTCTGTAACACACAAAGATGACTCGATGGGTTGGTTTAGTTCGGTTTTGTTGACGGTCAATAGACTACAAACATTGAAATAATTTATTTGCTATGCATGATGTACATTAAATGATGGAAAGTGCGTTTTAGGATGATAGCCTTTGCATGATCTCCTGATCGGTAAAACATTTTAATACTTAAAATCGCAACAATATACTTCAGCTTTATGTTGCACTTTTAAAGATAATTGGTGAATATAATTATGGAAAATTTATGTAATACTAGCTTATCATATAAAATGTGGGTTCTTAGATAAAAGCATTTCTACAGTTGTATTAAGACTATGCATATTTAAAGGCACTTCCTTTTAATTCCTTAAGAAACAATAAAAAAATAACCATTTAATGAGACTATCCTTTATACAAGCTGTATATATGGGATGCGTAGCTTTAAGCTCAGCGGCGATAATATATTTGAAAAACTATATAACCGTTCAATGCTCGATCCATTATTTTCGCTTTGAAGATCAAATTTCTTCAAGTGTTACTCTCTTATTACAATATCTTTTTATTTTCCCATTTTAAACTAATTCTATACTCTACCAGAGCTTATATCTAGACTTGCCTGTTCGAGATACCTGGACCAATTAAGAACTGTGAACTATATATTTGTTTATTTTGATCCTGTTTTAGTTTTTCCTAATTCAATATATTTAATAGATGATATTGCTAGTAAAACCATAAGAGAACTCGGCGTTCTTAGTTGAAACATTTATTCTTCTACTTTTAACTGGATAATAATGAAGCAACTATCTTTATAATAATAATTTAACCCTTTCATGCTCTTGTTGTTTCTGTACAACATTACACTTTGAATGCGTATATCTTCTAAACTCCAGCGAATTTTTTGGTAAATTAAAGCAAAAACGAAACTTGGATCTCCTGACTTTAATTTTGCATTATTATTTAGTCCGATTTTTTAGAATTTGAGTGTCATAATTTGGTTTGTAGAGAGTATTTGTATACATCGAAAATCAGTGGGCCAACAATATATAATATTTATTAAATAAACGTAAGGGTTGTTTCTGTGATCATGAGCCCAGAGAGCAAAAAGAGTAAGAAAAATTGCTGAGGAAACAAATATGTATTCAGTTCAAGAATCTGAAAACTCAGTTAATGTAAATCCAAAAGAAATGGAACAATATTTACCTAGGTATTTTACTTCTAATGGGTATAGTTAAATACCCAAAAATGTGAATGCGCACTCTAAATATGATAAGTTGCATAAGATTAGGCTCATTTTAGAAGGCTTCCGTTAAAATTGTCTCATGATTCCTCCAGAGCAACATAACTGCGTAGTTGAGCAGACTAGACACTTTCGAGGTCGAAAACAATTTAAACATTACAACGCAGATAAGCCGCACAAATGGGGTTTTAAAATGTTTACAAGATATGGAAAGTCTGGTATAATATACGACTTCGCCGTGTACGTAAGAGAAGGAACTTGCCCTAATTATGGTTTCGGCATTTCTTCTTCTATAATTATTCACTTAGTAAAGGATATATCAGCTCATCGGAACTTTGAAGTATTTTTCGATAATTGGCTTACATCGATACATTTGTTAAAAGCTGTTAAAGCAAAAGGAATTTCGGCAATTCCTTAGCAATTTATATATAATATAATTTATAATAATTTATATTATAATATAATTTGAACTCTAAAGCTAAATTAAAGGAAAAAAGTCGTGGCTCTTATGACTATAGAGTAGAAACAATTTATGGCATTATTGCTGTAAAATGGTAGGATAATAATCCAAGGAGGGCATTCTCCCGATTACAAACCATCGCACTTAGTGTTATTTAAGTTTGTGTTTTACCCCAAAGGAAAACTGCTTTACAAATTATCTTTTAAATTAAAGTGGGCTAAGTCATCTATTCAAACCAAAAGGAATATGTATTATGAATGTTCCTTTTTATTTACAAAAAAAGTTATCTAATGAATACGAAATATTAAAATTTTTTTTAATTTGCTGAAAAAATTAAATTTCTAATATTAGTTTATAATTACTTTAATTCAACGACAATCAAAATTCTTTATTTTTGATAATAACTGTATTTTTTAGCTTTCATAATATAAAAAATTCTAAGTTCCTCTTTAAAAATCTAGAAAATTTACTTTTTTTATTATTTAGTTTTATAATCTGATGAAGTATTTGCTATGAAATGTTAAAATATAAAGGGTGATTCATTAAGACCTTTTTTTCAATAGGGATTGTCGTGTGGATCACGTGTGATTTATGGCAGCTGTCAAGGGCAAAGTTTTTCAGTATTCATTGGCAAATCGTTATGAAAATACTTACACCCGAACAACGTTTACAAATTGTGCAATTGTACTACGAAA
>JBAMAX010004151.1:0-17888 GCA_037043745.1 Chymomyza amoena | reverse complement strand
TGGGTTTCTTTGTGGGATATACAAAATTTTTTACGAAAAAAATTTCAAATAAAATTAAAAAATTATAGCTAATAATGCCATAAAATTAAAGTTTTTCAGAGATCTTTCTTCTATCATCTCACGGATAAAAGTAATATTTTTATATTTTATATAGCTATATAACAAAGTATAGGCAAAATGAGGGTATTTGATATAAGACAATTACCCCTCTAATTCCCAATAGTGCATTGAGGTGTTTAATGTATTTTTGCAAGTAATTAAAATTTTACAAGCTTAATTATCATTTTTTTTTTTTTTTTTAGTTCCTAAAAAACATACTTATTAAGTTATACAAAATTGCACATCTCTTTAAAGCTTTTAAAGGTACTCACAGCACATCACGTGTTTTGTGTTTTTTTTGTGCAGTTACGAGTTGTCAGTAAATATTGTTTCTTTTCAAGTTCCAACCATAACAAAAATAAAAACCGGAGTGTTTTAATACTATATAAGCTGATAATTAATAAATAAATAAAATCAAAGTCAGAAAATTGTACGTTTTATTTTTGGTTTAAATCCTCAAGAACCTTTTTTAGATTTGCTCACCTTGCAGATAAACAAATAACATTACATTAATTTAAAGGTAATTTTTTTATTTTTATTGACTCAAAATTTATTTATGCATCGTGATATTTATTTTTTTTTTAAATTAATGTTAAATCTTTTCTAAAAAAAAAATATGCTATAAAATATAATACAATAAATTAGTTGAATTTTCCAAAAAAAATAATTTTTCGAGGTTATTATTGGTTAGTGCCTCTATGAAAGTAGCGGATCCACTGGGAATTTTCTTGAAAGGACCTCTCCCCAAAGTTTTGGAAAAATGGGTTAAAAGTTTTTTGCGACCTCTGATACATATACACTTCAAAATGAAGAACCCCTCCCGAAACCGAATTCGATACCCGCACCTGCTCTATACCATATATTAAAATCATCCAAATCGGGAAAATTGATTTCAAAAGTCATCCACTTCACATTTTTTTAAGATATCTCTACCTAATCGGGTGGATTTGCGAGCAATTTCAGAACTGTGATTCATAAAATATATGTATTTATATTCATCCATTATAAAATCTAATTAAAAAAAAATTAAAAATAATTTTACATAAATTGTATGGAAATGTGTTTTCGGGAACAACAAAATAAAATGGAGACTTATAAAAAAATGAAGTTTACTTAAAGGAAAATATTATACACTACCGCTCAACTGAATAGTTCACGATTTCTATAAAAGTTATTGGATCATATCTTTTTAATTAATTGGCCGATTGTGGTGAAATATATTTTTTTTTATCGAACATTTTATTGTTAATAATAAACATCAGTTAGCGGTCGCTAACATTAGTACAAGTAATTTTTTTTTTTGTTTTCCATTAACATACCAAAATTTGACTGTTTATTTTGAATTGAATTTTTTTAATTATTTGCTTTATAAAATATAAATTTAAAAAATTTACTTTTTGTTCTTACATACATTATATGGAAACGTTTTTTTCGGGAACAATTAAAACAAAATAATAATAAATTGAGCTTGCTAAAACGAATTATTTATTATATTTATAAATTTTTTTTTTTTAGATTTTGTCATTTTCATTTTGGTGTGACGTTACGTTTATACAAAAAATCAAAAACAAAAGGAAATAAAAAAAATGTATATGACAACCACAGTTCTTACTAAATTTAAATTTGAAGCAAAGAAGAAGTAGGTCTGGACTTAAAAAAATATTCAAAACGCTACGAATTGGGCAAGAATTTTGTATATATGTAAGTCCTTTGAGATCATACAATTTTATTTTTTAAGTTTTAAATTAAAAAAATGGCGGACGTAAAGTCGGGCGCGGACGACTTTAGGATACCCTGTACCACTAGCTTGTAATAAAGTACGATTTCTTCACAAAAAACCAAAAACAGAAGAATTTTTAAGCAAAAATCCGATCATTTCTATGGGAGCTATATGATATAGTCAACCGATTTCAATAAAATTTGACACAGTGCTTAAATACCTTAAAAAAGATATGAATGCCAAATTTATTTCAAATATCTTTACAAACTGGGAGCTATATGATCTAGTCAAACGATTTGGATTAAATTTAGTACAGTGCTAAGGAACTATAAAATACTCACGAATGTCAAATTTGGTCCCAATATCTTAACAAACAAACGAAACACAACAAATTTTGTTAAAAAATCGATTTTTTGGAAGATCGGACCTATAGCTATATGATATAGTCAACCGATTTCGATCAAATTCAAATTTGGTACAGTGATTGGGAACTATAAAAAACTTTTGAATACCAAATTTCGTTACGATATCTTCATAAACAAACGAATTATTCATCTAAAATGGTTTTTTTGTGTCGAGGTCGTCTCAAACACCCCCATGGGAGCTATATAATTTATCCCCGATATCAAAAAAATAAAATAAACTTGCCTCCTATGGAATAATATGGGATCTAATGTGAAAGTTTGGTAACTCCTTACCATCTCTGAGATCTAGGCGTTCACACGGACGGACGGACGGACAGACGGACGGACGGACAGACGGACATGGGTATATCGACTTCTCTATTCACCCTGATCATATTTTAGGTAACTTTGGGGTGTCTCCGACGTCTCCTTCTATATGTTACATACATTTTCGGCTTGCACAAACTTAATATACCCTTGGTACCATACGGTACAGGGTATAAAAAACTTGAATCGTTTATTATCTATTATTTATGATTCTAGTTTTCGACTTTACTGCAATTTCATAAAAAATAAAAATAATTTTTTTTTTAGCTTACATGAAATACAAACCTTCGTTAAAAAGTTTTAATTAGGCTAATTTTGAGTCAAGATATACGAAAATGACAACATTTAAGAGTCTTAGATCTTCGAAATAGTATAGGAAATGTAGATGTTATAGAATAATTGAAAAAGTGTAAAAAACCGTGATTTTCGAAAAAATCTCGAAAACGGTGCTATAGAAAAAAATGGTAGCCGTTTTTGCGTTTCTCGATATAAAATTTCCCTATAAAAAAACCTTTTTTATGAAGTTTCGCTCGATGACCAATGAATTTGCAAACTATTATAATTAACAAAAGCTTAGTTTTTTTTAAACATATTTTTTTTGACTTTTACATTAGGAATTTTAATAAACAATTTTTCTTTTGAGAAATTAATCATAATATAATGATAAATAATTGTAAATCTTTTAATCAAATTTCTCGAAACCCAGTTTTAAGAAGAGCGTTGCATTATTTTATATGTATAATTTTGTAATATTTTTATTTAATAATTCAAGCTTTTAATAATAACATTCCTACTTAAAATGAAATAATTTTTTAACCAACTTAGATTAAACAAAATTATTGGTTCAAAAATATTCAGTATTTTAGTGACAATTAAATAAAAACTAAAAACACATTTTTTTTTTAATTTAAGCCGCAACGCGTTAAGTTTACAAGGTGAAATTTGAGGAAAAATTGTTTTGTTTTTGACTTATAAAGCCTTATCCAGTATCTTATCCAGTTAGAACCTTTAACAAAACCTACATTTCCTTGAATTCATAATAATAATACCATGACAATCTATTTCAATTTAATTTTTTGTGCCTTGCTTAATATGCAACAAAATGTAGTAAATATTTATAAATATATTTATTTTTTACGAAAAATTAAAAAAATTTTAAATTGTGTGAAATTTGATTTCAAATAGCTGTCCTACAAAAACTGAACCTGTGCTCTTGTTGTTGTTAGTTCCTCCATCTCCATAAAGCCTCAAATATATGGTAATTTGTTGAAAAATGTTAGCACTTTTTATTTATTAGGCTCGAGTGAGTCTTATATGACTTTCAATGACTTTACAAATTAGTGATAATAAATCGAATACCCTAAGAGCTAAAGCCAATAAAACAGATCCACAAAAAAAATGTGTGAGCCCATAAAGATTTTGTTACGCTGAATCCAAGTTCGGGGCCCCAAAAACTCACTGGCTCTAAAAATGCCTATAACTAACTTTTAATTTACCTATATAAATCCAAATCTGTCCCACAGTGCTCCTTGATGACGCACTCGGAAATTTCACACTCTCCTTCAACCCCACGTCAAGCTTTTAATTTAGCTCATCCTGCCCGCATTACTCACAAGTCACAAAAAGTGAATTAATCAGCAGCAAAGTAGTCAGTAGGATTTAAAATAAAGTACACTCCAAGAAAAAAAAGTACTTTCCAACTCTATAAATAAAGTAAAACGAGTTACACGCATATTTGACTTTTGTGAATTAATACCTAATTAGAACTAATCCTCTAAGTAACCAATTAATAGCAAAAATTTTGCAAATGATTTACAAGCGATTAAAATAGCTAAAGCAGTGCAAATGAGTAACGCCTTTGTAGGTCCTGACAGCAGTCCTTGGCAGACACCCCAGCCCCACAAAATGATATATGTGCCTCAGTACTTACTGTATTTAGGATACGGCATAGAAACTGAGTCATTATAAAGCGTTACAAATTGTAGCCCACATTTCAAAATGTAATTTAAGAGTCAAGAAATAACAAAAACAAAAACAAAGTGGAAATCTTTTTCCGCTGTGGAACATTATTCGTGGGTTGGCGCTGTTATTTGTCTTTAACGTGGCTCATCTTTTATCAAGCTTAGGGCGAGAGTGCCAGAAAACGGTTGCCAGTGTTGGGAAGTGCTTGGGAAATGGTTGCTTTGAAGCCATTTCAGTTATTTAAACTGCGCTTGCGGTTAAATTAACGCGATTTATGTGAATTTATTGCATAAAATGTGGCGACTGTCCCCCAGTTGGATAGTCCTCAGATCCTCCCCAGCTGCTGGCATTGCCTTTGTCTTGTGTCTTTGGGTTTTGTTTGTTTTTCTTTTTTCAGCTGGCTTTACAATAATATCCAAGCGGAAATGAAATTTCACCATTTTTTGCAGCTCCGTTTGGAGGTTACCATTTTTTTTCTCTGTTCGCCATTTTGTGTTTATTGTGTAGCTGGGAGCTGTAAAATCTTTGGGATTTACATGCTTTCAACGTGATTTCTGGCATTTTGTTGCCGTAACAGGCTTGAGCGCTCTCATCGATTTATTATTTTCCTATTATATGTAGCTTATAGAGGAGCCGCTGACCTTGGTCAGAGCTTAGTTATGAGCTGGGAAAACGTGCAAATGAAATCCTTGAATCCGTTGTGGTAACAAGGAAAAATACCGCCAATTAAAATTATTAGCTTGTATGTAAATAATTTATAGCAGGCACTGTGCTGTTTTCCAATTAACTAACAGGCTATTGAGATTGGATTTCCTTTTTGAACAGGACTCGTGTAGTTACAGTCATCAATAAGTGTTATAATTGATAAAAACATGTGAGAAAAAGAAATGTGTTATTGTCAGGATAACAAATATGGCGAAGGTTAAGGTTAGGCGCTGAGGACTAGGAAAAGGAAGAAGAAAAGAACTAAATACAATACTCTGTATAGAGTCTCTACAGTTTTAAAGATATTAATATTTTCTATATAATATATAATCTATATAATTTCTTGGATAATTGGATAAAACTTATTTTGTGCTAGACTCAAATTCCTGCAAAATACTTTTTTACACAGAATTTTTAGCGAATATTACGCTCTACTTTTATATTTAGTATTTTTTTAAAAATTTGAAAGCTTAAATAAATCGCAAAATCGATTTTTGTGAATTTTGACCTTAAATACGTTGCAACTCAATTATTGAATTTATAGATACTTACTCTTAAAATTAGATATAAAATGTTAAAACAATAGCACTAGTTTACAAATTTAATCGAGTGAATTTTCCCTAAAAATGGTAATTTGGGTTCGATAACCACGAAATTGGGAACCATTTTTTTCTTAAGCACCGTTTTCGAGATATTTGTGAAAAATATGTTTTTTGGCATTAGTTTTAGTTTTTCGTTAATATCTCGTAAATATAATTTTGTTTACATGAAAGATACTAAGATCGAAAGGTATTGATGTGCTTTTTCTAATGGTATAAATATATGTATAGATTTAGTAAAAATTATCAAAGTTACAGGCAGCCAAAGTCGAAAGAAAATGTAATTTGACCATTTTTCAGAATTACACATTTTTGGTATGCATTTTATTAATGAAATAAAATTGTTAAACATAATGTAAAGCTTTAGGTTGAAAAAAGATTCTTTTACTAATATTTCGACTCTAAAATTTTCGAAATCGAATAGGAATTGTTGATGTTATGGAACTATGAACGGAAAATGCCAAAGTTTAAATTTTCAAAGTAATTCATATAAAAAAAAAATTTTAAAGCTATCATGATTTTAATTTGAAAATTTTTGCTATTTTGCCAAAATATTAAAAGATACTGTAAAGGTTAAATTACTTTAAAATCTAAAAAAGATTCTTTACTTAAAAAATTATTTTAACTTTTATTAAAAAAAACCATTTAAGTATCTTTATGCGTTTAAAAGATATGTCTAGTTGCAGTTAAGTCTACTAAAAAATTCAAATATTGATAAAAAATCCAAATTTCGAAAAAATATAATATAATAAAATATATATATAAAAAATCAAATATAATTTTTTTAATCAAAATTTTATTTTTCATTGAAAACAATTCTTTACATATTCTTAAGTTAACTCTACTAAAAAATTTAAATCTGGACAAATAATCGAAATTTCTGAAAACCTTAAAAAAATGTATAAAAACACTAATTTTTTTTTAATAAAAGATTTATTTTTCATTGAAAGCAATTCTTCAGATATCCCTAAGCTACGTCTCATTAAAAATTCAAATATCGTTAAGAAATCGAAATTTCAGGACAATTTCAAAATAATTTATAAAAAATCGTATTTATAAAAGTTGAATTTTTTATTGAAAACAATTCCCTAGATATCTCTAAGTTAAGCCTACTGAAAATGCAAATATCGATAAGTAATCGCAATTTCGGAAAAATTTCGAAAAAATATAGTATAATTTTTTTAATTAAAGTTTTATTTGCATTGAAAATAATTCTTCAAATATTCTTACTCGCTTGTCAAAAAGCCAACTCAAATATTCACCAATCGATAAATAATCGGAATTATGCAAAAATATTTCACGAGCCTATAAACGGCTATTACCTCTAAAAACTATCAAAATCGAACAGATCGACTTAAACTGGTCTATAAGGCTGGATAAGGCACTGGAAAGTGGTGTCTACGAATATTTAAGAAAAAATAATTTTTTTCTTGAGAAGTATTATTTAAAAAACAAATGAAATATTTGTTTTAGAAAAAATTATTCCCAAAATCAAAAATTTCTCAGTAACTTAGCTTTCAAATTCATGCGTTTTTTTAATTAATTTTTAAAATTTAATTATTTCTATTGAATATAAAAATACGTGTTTAAAAAAATGGTTATTGGCTTAAAAAAAAGGAGGATAATTTAATTTTTTTGAGAAGTGTTAGTTAAAAAAAAAGAAATATTTAAGCTTAAAAAAAATTGTTCCAGAAATATTCAGTGGCTTATTTTTAACAACTAGCTACACTCTTTGACACTTATTTTCGGCTTGTAAAATTTTTTTGTTTTTAAAACAAAATATTTTTACTTAACCCCCAAAATTATATAAATACAATTCAATTTATTTTGTGGGTCAACTAAATTAATAAGCTTAATTTATTAGGTTAGAATGTTACAAATATTATTATGATTCCGGAATGACCACAAAAACTTAATTTCTATAAGGCAAGAAGCTGAAAAGTCTTTAAAAAAAATTTGGAGATTTCGGGACTACAATAATAATTTTATATATTAAATTGTCGTATCACAATGTTAGTTAGCATGCTGCTCCGAAACGTTTGGACCGATTCACATGAAATTTTGTGTGCCTATTGGGTAGGTCTGGGTCTAGGTAGAATCGATCAACATCTATTTTTCAAAACCCTAAGTGATAAGGGTTGTACACCCATAACATTTTTTTTTGTTTGCTAACGTCGATGTTTTCGATCTTTTTCAACTTCGATGTTTCGATACATCGAAGTTCAGAGTGGGCCATCTGTTGGTTTCTTTATATAAGTAGCAGCTTAACCCCAAATCCAAAAAACTCATTCACACTTGGGTTACAGATAAGCACGAAAAAATTGGATCGGGGTATTCTTAACTTTATATTAAAAGTCTATAAAAGTCTATAAGGGTTGCCTCTGTCACATATAAAGTTCCAGAGGTATTTTTCGATAATCGAAAAAAAAATATCGATGATGGGGAAAATTATTGATGTATCGATAAAACATCGATGTTACTTACAGCAGTATGGTACTACCAAATAGTAAAAAAATAACTCTACATAGGTCAAAATACTTCTTCCGATATTAAAAGTATAGTATGTAAATAAAAGAGATAGATAGAAGAACCTTAAATATGGGCTTTAAATTTATGTACACCAAAGTTTTCAACTTATTTCGCTTAACAGAAAAAACTAGACTAAGACAAATTATAAAATATATGGACTTACAAGTCTACTTGTAATTAACAATCAAACCAACAGCTGGCCCACCTTATATTAAAATTGCGGCAATTTCCGATAATTGCCTATAAACGAACTATGCAAACAATTAGTGAAAAATTTGAGGTCTTCCTCCGACACTTTTGGTTGTCCTTAATGTGCTTTTAATCCACGACATACAAAAAATGTTTGCTTGCGGTTTTCTATATACTATATAGTATATTGTACATACTTTACTTAATTTTAATTGCACATTCTCTACATTTACTCCATTTTGTACATTATTAATTACAGCAATTTTGCAGCTCACAGCTCCCCGCGTGCAAATGTTCATTTATTTACGCCACATCAAAAAACTGCAAAGAAAAAGGAAACCCACACCAACACACACACACCAAAACACTCACACACGCACACAAATGTCTTCATTAAGCGTAAGGACTCATTTAAAGTACCCAAACGACACGGCCAAATGAACGAGTTCATTGCAAAATAATATACACAAGTACATACACATACACATACATGGACACATGTATATAGTGTAGTATATATTTTGTATATAGAAAAAATAAAAAAAAAACGGCAAGCAGTGCGCTCTGCTTGGCTGCTGGCCTCATTGAAAGCCTCGCCAAACGAACGCTTCATTGCATTTCAATGGCGGCAGCGATGGCGTTGGGCGCTGGCAATGGCGCTGGTGACAGTGATGGCTGCTGATGGGCTGGGCTGCCAGTTCCGTTTCCGTTCTGTATAGTAAAAGTGCTAAAGCCAGCGCCTCTCTTGAGTCTCTGTGTGGGCCAGTTGGAAAAAACCAATCGAGGGCAAACACTGTTTGTTAAAACGTTTCAAGGCGTCCTTTTTGCTTTCGGTTTTTACAATTGTAACCGCGTCAAAGTAGCCAAAAAAACACAAAAAAAAAGAAACAAAATTCAGAAAAAAAGGCAACAAAAAATGGCTGCCTTAATAGCGCACTTGATGCTGGATAACTAAACATAACAAAAAAGGCAAAGCAAAAAACAGCGAGAAAATTAAAGGCAAGAGATAGCAGTGGATTGATGCGGAAAAGCCGAATATTGGAATGCTCTGTAGGAGCCCTTTTATTAAGGTTGCTCATGATTGAAGAGTATCTTTTATGTTATAATTAGAAGTAAATGCTGAAAAATTATATTATTTTTTCAGAATATCAAGCTTTTTTAAGTTTAATTTTAGTAAATTGCTTTAATTTTATAATATGAATGTGGCTTAAAGTTAGCCAATAAAAATTTCAGAGTTGGATGTACAAATCTTTGCAGCTGAGACAGGACTTCTTTTAAAATTTATGAATTAAAATTAAAGGTGTTGCCGTTGTGTAGTCAAGGAAAATAAATTCAAAAACCTTGGTCCAAAGAAAATAAAAATATTAAAAAAAATATTGTAGTTATTTATGAAAAACGATTATGATTGTGTTTCATTGATTTTTAAATTAACTTTTCTTGTTACTCGAGTTAGAAGTCTATCAATCCTGTATATATAAGTTTTTATATATAAATACTCTGCCAGATAATAATAAGGCAGTTTCAATATTTATCTTTAATATTATAATCTACATATTTAAAAATTATAAATAAATTTTCTATTTATTTTTATGTCTTTTCTGTGTTTTATGTTAATTTACGCATTTGTGTGTAGGTTGATCAATTTTGGTCCACTATTTCGTGTAGCTTTCATACAAAATTTAAATCCATGCTCTCTTTTTTAGAAATACACAATTATTTATCACGATTTTAACTTTTATAGTGTTTGTAAAATTAACGACAAGCAACCTCATACTAGAATGGACTTAAACGTTTTAAGTCGGAACAGAGCAATCCCTGAATATTCAGAAGTATTACACTCCACACTCTGATCATCACCGCCTACTCACTCACGTTGCAGTTTTTTTAAAACAGAAGTTCAATTCCCTTTCATTTTGATTCTTAAATATGCAAATTTTTGGATACATTTGAAGCGGGCCATCTTTGAAATCGATTTTTGCGACTTTAGTACTTTTATGTGATTTAATCAGTATTATGTTTTATCCAATATTAATCTAGTCGGTTTTTTGTTCTTTTTTTCGGTTATCGATAACTAATAAGTGAAAATTGTTTTTTTTTTTTATTTTTGTTGAATTAGCCATAATAAGGAGAATGGCTTTTAAGTTGCCTAACCTGGTCGACTCTAATGTTCCAGATATAAAAGCACCACAATTCACTAATCATTGATGCGATTTAGGCTCATAAACATCGTGTGTGTGTGTGAAAAAATATGAAAATTGATATCAAAGAAATCGGAAAATAAAAAAACATTAAAATCAAAATTCAATAATCTTTATATGAACATAATGAACGAATATTTAAAAATGGGTTTCGGACATATATAGAAAATAATAAATTTTCCTCAATGCATTTAAAAATGGCTTTAAAAATTTAAGTTGACATACTTTTTGGCTTATAAATCGCCATACATCTATTTTCACTTTTTTCCATTTCTATGCTATTTATATGACAGTTTTATGGTGTGGAATTATCATTTAAACTAATTTGAGGTGTTTTTAAATTAATTTTTCTGTCATCTTTTAATATATATTTTCAATATTTTCCATAACAACTCAATTTTAATATGGCGACCAAGAAATAACGATCACGAAAACCACAATTTAGACTTCTTTGGAAAGTAATATTATTCTTGTTTTTTTTTTTTAATTCAATTTAATGCTCAGTTAAATTTAAAATCAATAAATTTTCATAAATTTTATCAATCAAGCGTTTTTGTTTTCTCCAATTTTCAGTGATTTTTACAGCTTAGAATCTTTTTTTTTTTGGTAATCGTTTCAAGTTTTTTGGAAAATTGTTAGTTATTTTTATATAATTCAAATCATCTGCTTATTGTGGATTATAGCTCTTTCTTCACTTTTAAATGGATGCCTATGTGTATTCAAAATCGCGATATAATCCAAGAAAACTATGGTATGGAAACTTTCCAGCCTTTCACCTACTATATATTAATATAAATATTTGAATTTAATTCAATCCATTTACAAACTAATTGTCCTTCTCTACTGAGAATAGACGACTCTACAAAAGCTTTTAGAACTTTTTTTTATTCTCAGATCTACCCAATAGGCACACAAAATTTCATGAAAATCGGTCCAGTCGTTTCGGAGGAGCATGTTCACTAACATTGTGTTCGAATATAGAACCTAATTTCAATGGAGACTAGCTGCTCCTGTCATTGTTTAAATAATTTTAAATAATTTTCTGATTGTTTTTGGACAAATTGTTAAAAAAAAAATGGGGTAAAAATATCCAGCAAATTAACACGGCTTTTCGAAAAATTACTTCCTTTGCTTCTTTTTTAAAATTTTTTCACAATTTTGTATATTATAATCTTATTATTGTAAATTTTATAAAGTCATATAATATTTTAATTAACTGAAAAAGCTAATTAAAACTTGATATCTTAAATTTACGTTAATTGAAGTCACGTAAACCGCAAATATTATAAATAAAAACCGTGAAATAAATTGAATTGACTTCCTTGTTGCATACTTTTGGGCTTGTATTAAAAATTTCTTAAGGCCAGGCTTAAAAAAAAAAAGATATTATTAAAGATATTTTCAAATAGTTTAAAAAAATGTGAATAGTAGACTTTCTGCAATATAAATAAAATTGTTTTTGTTATTTTTTGCGTAAATTAAAAATTCCTCCAAATTTCTTAGAGATTTGAATATTTTGGATAGCATAGAAAATGTGTCAACAAAAATTTTATTGAAAATTCGGAAAAAACCTTTTTATTTTTCTGGCATATTCAGAGGTTTCTATTACAAAAAATTGCCAGCAATGCGATCATCATATTTTAACTGAACAAAAAAGCTGGGACCTCTTCACTCTGCTCTATGTACATAAAAAGTACTGAAATGGACGAAATGCAGACAAACTAGAAACTTTAACATTAATAAATATGGGCTTTGGGAAAAGTTGGGATCTGGTGGTGACTACCGGCTATCCCTAAAATCATTATTTTTTTCCAACATTTAATATTTTTGAATCTATTTCCCCTTTTGAAGAACTTTCGGGCTAAGGAGAATCACCCCATTCCAACCGACCTGCCAAAAGGCCTATATTAACTTCTTTAGAATCCTTATCTGGGTAGACATGAAGAAAATTTTGTTATAGGCAGGTCCGCTGAGGCTTCTTTTTCTTGTTATCCTTTTATCCCAGTGAAGCATAGGGCCAAGGCTTATAAGCAATATTAATGATGGCCAAAAGCCCTAGTATTTATTATATGCTTATGTTGAGGACTGCCCAGCAGGACTGGAAACTGAGTGCTTATACTCAACAAGAGTATTATGGTGCGCACATGGAAGTATCGCAGCCAGGCCTGAAGCACTTCCGCTTAATACCACATCCTCCAAAATTTTGGTAATACAAATAAAAGGGCAATTTGGACAATTGCCAAAACCACATGGCATGAAAAAAAGCTTAATATTTAACACGAACTCTAATAGGCTCAGTTATTTTTTATTGTAAAAATAAAAAATTTTATGAACAATAAAAAAGAAGTTTTGTTAAAAAATTTCGTGGGTAAAGAAAAATTAATTTAAACAAAAATTCTGTTGATTGCAAAAAAATGATTTTTTGGACAGATCAATCGACGTCTAATCGTTTCGTAAAAAATAAAGAATTTTATATGCTCTTTAGTTTTGAAATTAAAACTGTAAGAGTAAAAATCAATTTTAACGTTATTTCTCTACACTAATGCTTTACAAACTTCCGAATATTTCAAAACTATAATCTCTTTATAAAGAGTATGCCGCTAATAATTTCCATCGTGGCTTAAAGCCAGTCTGGACCAATCTTTATGGCTAACAAAATAAAGAAAAAAGCATTGGCTAGATTATTATGTTCTTGTTAATTTATTTTTTTGCTTTTAGTTAAATGCGCTTTCAGTTCTGTTCTGCTTCATTTCATTAATTTGCCGCTGTTGAAAAAGGACCCCCCCCCCAATTTGGGTCCTTTCTTTCTGCAGCTTTTAGCCCCTTTATTTTTGGGTAAAATGTTCATGACTTTTGCGACTTAACAGCGCCAACGATTTAAATTGTTTCGTTTCGTATTTTTCCGCTTTTCGAAGGAAAACTTTATTTTGGGGCAAGTTGGAAAGCAACCCTAAAAACGTTTATTATGTACTTCAACTGCGTTAATTGTTGTTGGCCATGAAAAGTTGTGCGAGTGTGTGTGTGTGTGTGTGTGTGTGGGTGTAATTGAGTGAATTTAAATTATTTCGGAAAAATGAAAGAAAATATATAATTTCGTATAGTAATTGGCAATTCGAGTTGAGATTATGGAAAACACTTTTATGGTAAAAGTTTTTTATTAAAAGTTTGTTTCACGAAAATGTGTCCTAATGAGAATTTAAGGTAAAAAAATATTTTAAATTAAGAAATTTTGTTTAATAAAGTAAAGAATTTTTAGTATTTCAAATGTAAAATTATTAATAAAATAGTAAATAATTAAAAATAAAATAAAGTGAAGCGAAATACAATAAAATTAAATTAGATAATATTTTAAATAAAATAAAAAATATTAAAAATAAAATAAATTGAAATAAAATAAAAAATGAAAAAAAATTAAATTAAATAAAATGAAATAGAATGAAATAAAATGGAATAAAATGAAATAAAATGAAATAAAATGAAATAAAATGAAATAAAATGAAATAAAATGAAATAAAATGAAATAAAATGAAATAAAATGAAATAAAATGAAATAAAATGAAATAAAATGAAATAAAATGAAATGAAATAAAATGAAATAAAATGAAATAAAATGAAATAAAATAAAATAAAATAAAATAAAGTGAATAAAAGTGAAGTGAAATAAAAAAATAAATGGATGTATCCAACATTATTGGATGCATTAGATAAGATTCTTTAAAAATTAACATCAAAAAGTTTTTTTTTTGTTTTAAAAGAATTCACAGGGCACTTAAAATCTATATAAATTATTTAAATAATCTTTTTATGCTTATTCGTTGATACATTTAAACCAAAAGTAATCCTTTGGCTCTACAAAAAATAACTTTAAATTTCTACTAAATATTTTTTATCTCTTTTTGCTTTGCTTTTAAATCTTTTTGGGATTTTACCTTTGCTTCCCTTAATAATTGTTTGCAAAAATAATATTTTTTCTAATCTCTGGCCTAAGTTTTTGTTGCACAGTTATTGCCAAATAAAGATTAAAAATTTCCGACTGATACAAAACAAAAATAAAATCTCTAAATTCCAAATTTCTCAAATTTATCTTTAAAATTTTAGTTCAAACAAACTTGTGTGGAACTGTCTACGTTTTGGCCACAAAAACCGCAAAGTTGTTATTTGTTAATTAATTGCAAAACGCATTTTCTTACTTTTCCACAATTTTCAACTTGCAAAGAGAATTTTCTTTTATTTTTGGAGCAATTAAAAATTTTCATTTTGAGAGCAAGTGAACCGAGTCTTAAATTTTAACCGCAGAATCTACATTGGCTTGTTCTACATGCTGTTTTGTGGTATTTGCAACATGTGGCAAGAACAAAAATGGCTTTGCTTTGAGTTGCTATGACTTTGGAGTGTCTAGACGAATGTGAAATTTTTGCATATAAATAATACAAATGTTTCATAAGTTTTCACAAACCTTAGTTGAATAAGATTTTAAGCTATTTGTCTACTCCTCATGGCTTTAAATGTTTTTTTTGCATTTTTGGGGTTGTAGGTGGTGTGGAAATGTCTCAATATATAATAGACATACCTTACGTATACGTAATTATATTGGTAGTAGAAAACTTTCTGTATCGTAATGAAGAAGGATTGTTTAGCAAAAGCAACAATTTTTCTAAAAATTTTACCAAGAAATTACCATAAAGTTTTAATTTCATCAAAGTTCATGTTTCGCAAACAAGATTGGGATATTTGACTGAATTTAATTGTTATCCTGTTGCCAGCATATGTTTGTTACAAGCTACACATTTAAGTCATTACCCAGAATCAACACACCAGAATATATGAAGTCCAAGCAAAGTCCTTATACTTTTATTATACGTTGAACTAGTTCATTATAACGAACTAATTATAAAATGGTTGCAGCCAAGATTTTTTGCTGGTTATTTCTGAACCCTCATACCAAATTTTTTTTTTGGGTCTATAATACTGAACAATTGCACTTCATAACTAACTAGTTACTATTTGGTTAAAACAACTAGCCCATAATTAACTAGTTCAAACCCCATTATGTGCTATATACATTAAATACAAATTTAAATATTCAAGAATTACAACATTTTGTATGATATGATTGATATTATAAAAAATTCGTTTTTTAATAATTGTATATACAATATAAAAAAAAATTTATATAAAAAATATTTTAAAAAATTCAAAACAAAATAGTTTGTAGGATTCATCAAACGATCAGTTTATAATAAACTAAACTTTTATGTTTAAAATTTAAAAATAAATTTTTTTTTTTTTACTTTATTACATTTTTATTTATTTATATATATTTTATATGATTCTGTTTATTCATTTCTAATATTTAAAAAAATTACATATATAAAACATTCCAAACAAAATAGTTTCTCAGATTCTTCAATCGAGTACTTTAAAATAAACTAAATTTTTTTTACTTTTATAATACAAATTTTTTTTTTTTAATTTGTATTTATTTATTTTCATATTATTCTGATTATTCATTTCTTATATTACTAATATATTTATGTTCAGAGTTTGGGCTTACCTTTTTTAATTATTTAGTTAATTTTAATAATAATAACTTAAAGTATAATTTTTTTTTTTATAAGAAAATTAAATTTTCTTATAAAAAAAATATGAATTTTTTTATTTTATTAAAAAGTTTAAATTTTTTTTAATTTTAATTTTTTTTACTTTATTTGATTTTATTTTTTAACACGCTTATATTAGCTTGGGTGGTATGTATGTATGTATGTATGTATGTATGTAATGGAATCTTTGAACATAATTTTCATCAATTTCCAGAAGTCTGATTAATTTGAATTTTTGCATACGTATTAAGGATCGATGACAATGCAATAATTTCATAATAGTTTTCCATTATCCTTAATAGGACCGCCAGGATTAATAAATGCAAAAAAATTTTAGTAAGCCATGAGTTTATTTAATATATTAGACAATTAAAAAAAATAAATTTGAATAACTCAAAAATAAAATTCGGAAAAAATTGAAGATTTTGAATTGAAATAAGAAAATAATTCTACATCAATCAAAGTCATTACTAGCCGGTCGGGTTTGCACTTACGTGTGAAACATGAAACATGAAACTACAACACAAAGAAAGAGAAGATTGGCGAAAAACAGACAAAAACTGAAAGAAAAACTTTCAGGATTGTCGAATGATGAAATGGCGGAGAGAAGAAATAAATGGCGACTATATATGAAACAATATCGAGCCTCACAATCAGAGGAAGACCGAGCGGCTCGCTTGCAGCAAACGCGGCAACGAAATGCCAAGTCAAAAAGATTGAGTAGAGCTAGTATAACAGGCTTCATGCAGTCAATTAACACGTTTTGTGACAAGATCTGTGAAGTTTGCACCAAACGATGCTATCAAAATCAGATCTCTAAATGGATTGTAGACACTAAGTCAGCACCAAATTTGCCTAGCGAATTAAAACAAAGAAATTGCTTGATCGTTTGTAAACGATGTAAGACTCATTTGAATTCAAAGAAAAATTTTGCACCGTCTAAATCTTATTGGAACAATTTGGACCCAGGAACCATTCCAAAGGTCATTGCGGAATTATCACAAGGCGAACAACGGATAATATCACGCATTATTCCATTTGTAAAAATTATCAAATTAAGTGGCGTATTTGGGCAATATAGCTTTCGTGGTCAAGCGGTATTGTTCGCACAAGATGTTTTCGAAGTTACTGAAAACCTTGCAAACATGTTACCAAGAGCTGCAAATAATGCAGGTATAGTAGTCATTACTGAGCGTTTAGAGAATATTTACGTAACTCGACAGTTTTCAATATCTAGACAAAAAGTATATGATGCCCTCAATAATTTCGAACAATCCACTCTACAAAGATGTCACTATCGATCGAGCGAACGTTGTAATTGGAGAAAATTATGTTATAAGAGTAGAGGAAGCACCAGTAGAGATCGCTGTAGAGACCAATGAAGAACCTACTGACAATGCTAGTGCTTACATGAAAATCAGTGATTCCTCGAGAATTGTACGTGCTTCATGGCATCAAGGCAACGATCTCATATTCACATCAGGATTCGCAGGAGTTCAATGTTGTGCGATGGCATTAGCAAACATTCTCCGGGCCTGCATTCTTTCACCAGGCGC
>JBAMAX010004150.1:0-19205 GCA_037043745.1 Chymomyza amoena | reverse complement strand
TAGAGATCTCTTTATTCATTGGATTCTTTAGAGCATTAACTTTTTGGATAATAATAAGGATGTAGTTTGAAAAAGCTCGTTCGCAATCCTATGGATCTATTGTTACTCCCTATTAGCCCAGGAGAGCTGCTCAGTCAGACTATTTGGATTTGTTCTAGTAGACTGACATTGTACATTGAAATATTATTTTTCTGGCTAGTTTATGTTTTGGGAGGTTATCTATATTTCTCTTTACCTTAACTTTTTGGATAATACCTATAACGTAGTTTAAAAAGCTGCTCGCAATCCTACGGATCTATTGTGACTCCCTATTAGCACAAGAGAGCTGCCCAGTTAGGCGTATGCACTTGAAATTGTTCTAGTGGACTGACATTGTGCTTTGGAATATTCTTCTTCTGGCTAGATTATGTGTTGGGAGGATTTCTACATTTCTCTGAACTTTAGCTGTTTTCCAAGGAACTGCTTACATTGCCCATTCACTTGATCTAGTATGTTTTTTTTTGATCTTCACTCTTCTGGTAGCAGTCGTTTGAAGGAGTGTCTTCCAATACTCTTCACCTCTTGCCAGCTTGTTTGTATGTCCTGCGACTCATCTAAGGCTAATTTATATTCAATGTTCTAAATCGCACTGGTTTCCCGGACTAATTTTGATTTTAGTTGCGATGCAATCCCCGCAGTTGTATTTCCCAGGTACGTTTCTGTCCGCTAACCGACCTCGTGGACAGACGTTCCAACAATCACGTTCTTGTTCACTTGACTCCCAACGGCCTAGTTCAAAAGCGGTTTCTATTTAATTGACATATTCGACCACTGTGCAGTCTTATATATAAGTTAGCTTTCAATGCTCTACGGAAAATCATTACTAACAAATGCACACATATGTACATTTAGATATACTATATATGTATATGCCTTGTACATACAAATATTCGTAAGTAGGTATTTGCTAGAGCTGATGTCAAAGATGGATTTGTACCGAGGGTAGATACATACTTATATATATATACATATATATATCTATAGCTGTAGCTATATCTATAGCTTTGGGAATGATGAGAAACAACAACAACAACAAGAACAAGGATAACGACAACAAGGAGCAGTGAATAGTTGGAAAACAAACGTGTAGCGTGTTGTGCGTGGAGTGCGCGGATTGAGCTCGAAATGCATAAAACTCTTTGAGAAGTTCTCAAATAATTGACATTTATCTCATGCAAACAGTCGAAAGTCAAGTTGAAAGGGAATAAATGAAAGTCCGCCTCTGCCTTGAGGTAGGGAAATGAGTAACTGGGAACAGTCTACGACAGACAGTAAAGCAGTCAAGTGAATTTGCTGCTGCTACCAAACGGGCGAGAAACTAAATGAATAAATGAACAAATGTCGGATGAACGGAGGGAGGGATGTAGGTAGGGACAGACTGCCAGACTGGCAGACTGACAGAAGCCATAAGGGATAAATGCAAATGTAATAAAGGCATTGCAATTCGCAACATTAAAGGCGATAAGCCATGGAGCCTGTCTGTCTGTCTGTCAGTCTGTCCGTCTGTAATAACTTGGCTGAGTAGGTGTAGTAGGGTGGAGTAGCTGGCATGACGTTTGGGGATTAGAGGTGACTTCAATGGAATGCAACTGGGCAACTGGGCTGCAAATTATTATGTTAAGAAAGTGCTAGTTAATCGCCTAAGCCATTTTAAGCGCTCCCAATCGCATTAAAGCCATGCTTTCCGCACACTCACTTTGCAGCTGCAGCGGAAACGGAAATGCGCACTCATACGTAGTGTGAATTATCATGCCAAAACACAGAGCGGATGAGATGCGCATGAGCTCAGCCCGCGGCCAAAAACACAAGGCACTCAGGGCAAAGGGCAGAGGGCCGTAAGCAGAGGGCATGTGGCATGGGGGGAACGAGGTACGAGTTAACCCCCAGCAGACAGTCGTCGTCGAATCAAAGCATAGATACACTGGAAGCGACTCATAGAGCCACAGGCAGCCAAATGCAAATTGCAAACGCATTCTTTAGTTGGCTTTTGTGTCTTATTGAAAAATTCCATTCAAAGGATTCGTTGCGCTGGAAAATGGCGCAAAATGAGAAAATTACTTATCATAGCTTTGCAAACGTTTGCTCTATAGCTCTAAAAGCAAAACAAAAGCCAGCTCTAACCCTAACTCCAAGCGAGCCGAGAGTTTTGCCAATTGTACTCGGGCGCCCCCAAACCGTAGCGAAATACGTCAGCCCAAGTTTTGGTTTACCCCAATTGTTATGTTTTGGAAAGTGACAGCTAGCTTCAACACATGCCTTTTTGGTATGCAGACAGAGCTTGCTCCCAAGCAGTGTCCAAGCAGTTTCAGCCAAGTGAATGAGCTGTCGATCAGCTGAATGCTAGAGTGTCAACCCGGTTGGTTCGGAGACAGCAAAGTTGTTCTACTGAGGCAATTAAAAAATGTTTACTTTTCGAAATGTTGCATACACTCAATATTCTTCATAATTGCATCCGGCTGCATCCACACAGTGCTGCCAGCGGGATTTTCAGCGTACGTAAGGCGCTTCCTTGTGCTGATGTCCTTGCAAAGTGGTTTGACAATGGTGGAAGGTGGTTAGGGCAGCGTTGGGTTATTGTGTCGTACTCTGGATGGAAAGGAAAACAGTTGGCGATGACTAGACTGACGTTGGCTCTCACTTTAAACGTCCACGACTCTTCGCCAATCACCAAATGGCCAAAAAGTCTGGCTTTTGATGCAATTTAACGAGAATATTGAATACACTACTCAGAAAACTTGCAAGACTTGCGAAGACAAGTATCTTCTTATAGCGGCTCTGGGCCAACTGCCGTGTTTCCCCAATTCGTCCAGAGCGTCTATAGCCAGTCAATCCACTTGGAAAAAACACAGCTCGACTGCTTTCCGTACGGAACCTGAGAGAGGTAATTGGGAGCTGAAGAAGCTGCCTGGAGAAATTAAATTCAGATGTGGGCGATTTTGCATACGTTCCACATCGTATATCATAAGATATTTAGCCTACCTCTGGATGTCTGAGTTTGCCAGCAAATTATGATTTCAATATGGCTAGTTCTGACAACCAGATGTGCTTAATTTTTTAGCAGATGCTCCTTAGATGAAAACTAAAGGGGAGTTGCCTATCCTATCCTCCTGCATACAGGATGGTATCAAAAATATTTGGATATACGGGGAGGTTCTTTCAAATTTGGCCGAGAAAATCGATTTGCGTTATACAAAAAATTAAAGCTGGATAGTCGGAGAATATATGTACGAAATGATTTTGCAATCCCATCGATAATTATAGAAATAGAGCGTCTTAAACGCACCTAAGTCATGCCGCACTTATTTATTCCTTTCCTGACGTATCGATCTGCTCTAGATCAGATCTTATGATCACGGAACTTTTCCACAACAGGAAATTTAAATCTCTACTCCCGAGTCGAGAGACTTGGGATGATGGCAGCCCCTGTGGAAACCCCCGATGGTAACAATGGTTCACGGATGAGTCCAAAGCTGAGCAGGGTGTAGGTGTTGGAATCGTTGGACCCAACACCAGAATCTCTACCGCAATGGGTATCTGGCCCAGCGTCTTTCAAGCGAAGATTCATGCCATAGAGATCTGCGTCCTTAATATCCTTCTCAAGGGAAGTAGGGGCGCAAACATATGCATTTTTTCAGATAGCCAAGCTGCCATTAAGGCATTGTCTTCCATCTCCAGCATCTCCTCCCGCATGGTTAAAGAATGCTATAACTACCTCGAAACCCTGTCCGCCCGGAACAAAGTCGTGCTATGTTGGGTGCCTGGACACTCGATGGTAACGCGATCGCTGACGATCTATCACAACAGGGTGCCTCCACCCAAACTGCATCTCCTGCGCCGTTTTGTGGTATTGGTTGGTCCACAATCAAAACCATAATAAACAAATGGGCCGCAGGAGAACATAGGAGATACTGGTTCTCCTTCCGGGGCTTCGTCAAGCGAAAGTGCCCGTCAAACCTCTGGATGCAATCAAGACAAAAGGTCTTGGCAGAGCGGACCTAAAGCTCCTGGTAGCTTACCTATCAGGCCACCACACTGTTAGATATCATCTAAAGAAAATTGGCCTATCGGACTCTTCAGAGTGCAGGCTCTGTCTAGAAGACGATGAACCACCAGTCATATTCTCTGTGACTGCCCAGCGCTGGTATGGGACAGAGCCTGTCACATGGGAAAGGAACGGATTAGTCCCTTCCATCTCAGGTCAACAACAACAAAAGAGCTACTGCTATTTATGAGGAAAGCGGAAAGTCTTTTGTTTTAACCCTAGGGTATGGTACAGTGTCGCAGTGCCCCACCTATCTGTGAGGTACCCTTTTCGGAAAAAAAAATAATTTTTTATTTAATACCTAGTTTAATCATAGAATAAGTCCCACATATAAATTTCTCATATTCAAGGGGTTTTTATTATTTTTACCCCGCCTCTAATGACTCCAATGCTATTGTAAAAATATTTTCCTAATAATTTAATAACACAGTAGAAAAGGTTTTTAATTAAGCTTGAACTCTGTATTTTTATAAAATTAAACGTCCATGTGACGTAATGCCTAAGAATTAGTAAATAAAATTGAAATTGAATTGAAAATTGCATTTAACAATTAAAACAGGAATTTAGTTTGTCTGTTCATCATGCCACAAATGATTCCCAAGCTTCGCCTGCTTTTCGTTCAAATTTAAAGGAACCTCGCCTTAACAAAGAATGTGCAGACTCCCATCAGTAAAATAAAAAAATATATACCTCAACTCAGCATCAAATCTGGGCTTAGAAGCGACTTTAGGCTTAGAGTCAACTCAGCCTTTGTTGGCAGCATATTCATCTAACCACAATTTGCTTTATCCCCCCAATAATGTGTTTTACTTTGTTTCCAAAAATTTCTTCTATCGTCCTAGTACAAACGAAATGCTTCAAATTGTTTTGAAATCCAAATTTCCAACCTAATTGCCGTAGTTGCTAAAGTTATGAGCCTTAAAGTAGCCCGTAGCCGGAAAGGCATTCATCCTGAATTGCGCAATTATGCATTGTCCATTGGCAACTGGGCAAAGTTCATCTTTCAAATGGCTAGCTGGCTATGTTAGAGCTATGGCTAGTTGGACTATATGACCTTGGCCATAACTATGCCAACTTCTGCCACACCTACCCAGTTGCCGCCCACTGCCTGCCACTCCTTTTTGTAGCCAAACGCACACACTCACACACACACACATCATTGCAGCCATTAAAGTGACAACGACATTTTAATTGCCCCGGCTGCGACTTCAATTCGTGTATACAGCCAAGCACTGACAGCAAAAACGCTGCAACACACATAGATACACACTCACACACAGCTACACACGCACTCCACACAGATACTCACACACATACACACATCGCTACACGCACTCATGCAAACGGGCTATAAGTATTCAACAAAATGGGCTCGTTTGTCTGTATCTGTGTGTCTGCTTTTTGCGTTGGCCCTCTTCTGTGTCTCTGTGTGTGTGTGTGTTGTATCTGTGTGTAACAATTGTTTTAGTTGTAGCTTAACTGTAATTGTTTTTCATGTTTTCTACTATTTTGCTGTCATTGACATTGTTCTTCTTCTTTCTTTCGAAAGTTCTTGTTGTTGTTCCCGCTGTTAAAATTCTGCTCCGAAATAAACGTTCGATAATGTGCAAATGAAGGCCCTCCCCTTCGGTTACAATAATCATATTTTATGGATTAAGCGACAGGGGGGATAGTAGGGAGTGGGGTTACTTGGTAAGTTTTCAATTTGGGCTATATATCACAAAAATTTGGACACTTAACAGCTATCTATAATAAGTGGTTTTTTCCACTGACCGCGTAGCCCGATTTTGGCCAAAAGTCCTTCCAGAAGAAAGTCAAAATTTGGAGAAAATAATAATTGAAATTGATGGAATATTTATTTTAAATCACGAGCAAAGACAGCTCCATTATAATTTTAAAGGCAACTATGTATCTAGCTAGGGGCATCCGACTCCTCTAGGTATCACAGAAACTATGCAATCCACACCTCAGGCGGCCTTGGATGTTATTTAGAACCCGGAATCAGCAAGACTCACGCCATCAACTTGTGTTCATAGCAGAATCTTACTTGAGTTTGGCGTACCTGTGCAGGCCGGGGAAAGTGATTACTGTTCCACCAACTACAACTCTGTCGCAATTTTCCCGGAGAGAAAAGATTGGATGCAAAGAACGCCCTTTAAAGGGAACGAGCTGACGATCTATACTGATGGTTCGAAGATGGATGAAGGCACAAGAGCAGGCATCTTCTTTGAAGAGCTTTCGACGAAGCTTTAATGGTCCCTTCCCAACTGGTGTAGCGATTTTTTAGCGGAGATATACACAGTCTGGCAAGCGGCTAGGCTTATTGGTACCTTGGAGGGAAGTAATTATTGTCGATATACAATCTGCAATTAAAATTCTGTCATCGCATACCAAAAAGAGTAAACTAATCGATAATACAACGCTAGCACTCAACTGTATCCATCACTATTCAATAACCCTCTGCTGCGTTCCGGGTCACTCAGGTGTCCCTAGTAACGAGTCGGCGGATGAGTGCGCCGGGAACGGCTCAGTGTTGACAGGTATCTTTGCGGTTACGTACATAGAAAGACCATTCCAGGACATCGTATCACAAATTAGGGAGAAGGCTAGAGCTTTGGCGGAAAGAGGATTAGACATGGTATCCGGTTATCGTATCTCCCGAGCACTCTGGCCAACATATGATTCAACGCGAACATCTGAACTCTTTCAACGCACGTTGGATGGTGAGAGTCGGAACATCCGACTATAATGTATCCACTACTTTGCTTAATTTGTGCCAGACATATATTTGACTGATCGTTTAAAAGAACCAGGTGTCAATCCAGAATTTGGCCTTAAAAGGGGTTATTCTCTTCGAAATGTATATCTATGATAGCTCCCAAAAGATATTCAATCAATTTTTTCAACTTATGGGGGGGTTCGCACCCGAAAACCCACACGGTCTAAGGAGTTATTCTCTTCGTCGAAATGTATATCTATCACAGCTCGCAAAAGACATTCGACTCATTTTTTCCAACTTTTGGGGGAGTTTGCACCCTCATGGCCTTAAGAGAGCATCTTCTCTTCCAAGTGTATATACAACCTACAACCTATTTCTCTAACTTTTCGTATCGGAAAACCCTCAGTCGACCCGCTACTGGTTATGCTACTTTTTTGGCTTGAATTCGGTTTAGCGATAAGTCTAAAAGTTGTCCGCTGTCGACTCCACATTTTTGGGTCGTCTTGGTGAATGGATACAGTGTACTTGGCACTATTTTTTCACTCTTGCTGAATATTGTGTTAGCAGGATGTTATAGCCCTGATGAGGCCCTATGCTCCACTGGGAGTCAAGGATAGCATTAGAAGATGAAGAGGATATTATGGATGACTTTAAGCAATTCCAAAACTATTATTGCTAACTACAGGCAAAATTAACATCCAAGGTATTAACTAGTTGTCAGAAACAATTTGAAACAACTTCGGAGTTATTGAAACAACTAGGTTCCAAAACTGCAGCTTTCCAAAAGAGACAGTGACTCTTCTAAAGCTGTATCATTGTATTGCGATGGTGGGAAATAGTTGCTTATATGGCGGCCAATGCCTATCTTGGACTCCCATTATCTAAACTTTATATCGTGTAAGACTGCTCTTGATGATGAAAGCTATTCGTAATTGACGGTAAGGATAATAAAGATGACTATGGCGAGTATATCGATGCACAGAGGTGGAAATGCTCAAATTAGCTGGAAGCTAATAAAAGTTTTTGTTTGTATTTCTAAAATGTGAAGACTGCTTTAAGGTTCAAAATTATTAAAGTTGAAGGGTTGAAAAATCCAAAGAGAAACAAATCTCGGTGACGACCCGGTAAGGCTTCTACGTGACCGGCTAGGCTGAATATTCATTAATTAAATGCATTACAGCAGCCCAACTAGGAAGCAATCTTGGGGACTACCCGGTGAAGTTTTTATGCACGCAGCTATGGTTAAGCTGCGTATTTGATGGAACCAGATCGGTGCTAGTTACTATGAGTTGTCGAAACCGAGCGATACTCACACTGGAGAACGATATTCAACTCAATGGATGCGATTGAGCCGAGCGCAGCTTGAAAAGCGGCCAAAATATGAGCAGAGCCACGAAAAAGTGTTTCTACTGCTTGACAAGGCTCACATTACGGGGTTGCCAGATGGTCCAAGTGAAAAAAGCGGAGATTCCAAAAAAACAAAACGACAAACAAGACAGAAAAAGCGGACACATGGTAACCCTAGCCATATTCCCCAGATATTGCGCCATCCGATTATTACTTGTTCCGCTCGATGGAACTGGTCTGGCTGATCAGCAGTTTTACTTGATGAAGATATCACAAAATGGCTCAATAGAGTCAAAGGAGAAACACTTCTACCGACAAGGTATTCGAATTCTGCCAGAAATATGGGAAAAAGTTGCAGCTAGCGATGGGCAATACTTTGATTGGTATCCATTTCTTTGTTTACAGTAAATTACATTTTTAAAGATTCTTCTTAATCATTTCGAAAGCTCTTTGGATAGGCCTTCCTGCATATGTTTATTAGTAATGACTTTTGCATAGAAGCCTATTGTGGTGGCTGCAAAGAGTTACATTTTTGATAAGTTCAATTGATGGGATTGCCAACTTGTTTTTTGTACCAATTGTAATTCAGTGTTGAAAGGCTTATCAGAAAAAAGGGGGCTGCTATCTTTTCGTAGTTAATAGTCAGCATTATTTAGAACCTTTTTTAAAACGTTATCTGACACAAACTCACCAACTTATGCAACACTTTTATGCCATTTTAAATAAGCACATTTGGTCACACTATTTTTTGACAATTCAATTTAATGAAAAATTATTTGCACATAAAACATAAGCAGCAAGGAAAAGTGATTTTTATCGAGGTTTCTGCTTTATTTCATCGAGGAATTCCTAATTGTATTAAGTAAGTGTATTAAAAGTGTTGCATTGATGATTATTAAAGGAAAGACTTTTTTTTAGCATGGAAGAAGAAGGTATAAAGACCTTTAAGTTCTATTTGATGGTATTAACCTATTATTGGTTATTAACCAAACTTGGTGCAGACTTGTTGCGTAGCTGGTTCCATGGAGAGGAGAGAGATGATGATGAAGAGGACGATATTTGGTAGAATTTCAAGAAGGTGTTGACCAAAACGTAACATGAAACAGACAATACATAATATTTACATACAATACATACACATGGTCGTCCCTTACTTATTTTTACACACACACAGACACATATGAAAATGTTAAACAAAAATTTATTGTTGATTTAATTTTAATTAATAATATAAAAATAAGAGACTTGGAAACCGATGCGCCGCTCTGCAAATCTGCTGTAAGCTCTCTTGTAATGTTTTAAAATGTAAAAATTTTCTTTTTTTCGGTGTATTCTTGTACGGCATCCGCCTCCTGCTTGCTTCGCATTTCAGCACATATTGCATGGTGAGAGTCGGGACATCCGACTATATCCTCTACTTTGCCTAATTTCTTCATTGTTAATTCGATTTTGAGTTACAGACATATTAACCCTACACCGGACAATCGGAGCCGTGTGCAAGACATATTTTTGACTGATCGTTTAAATAGAACCAGGTACGAATCCAGAATTCGGTCTTGGGAGGGGTTTTTTCTGCAGGGTTATATCTATCAGAGATCACAAAAGTCTGCCAACACACTTTTCAAAATCCCCAGGGTCCTAATAGTGGTTCTTTTCTTCAAAGTGCATATATATCAGAGCTCGCAGAATTCTACCAACCTATATTTCAATCTTTTCGGATGGTTGGCACCGAAAAACCCCCCTTGAGGTGGGCTTCTTCGTTTAAGGTGTCAACATATCGGAGCACGCAAAAGATTGCCAACCCACTTTTCAATCTTTTGGAGGTCTACACCGGAAATGCCCCGTGGACTCGCCAATAAATAGAGCATACGTCTTAATTCGAATTCAAATGCAATGGTAGTCACTAGCTACAGCCTTTAAAGCATCCTTGGTCTCGTTTAAACAGGTATTGTATCTCTGGATCTGCCACCACCCGATTCGGTGCTGCCACAGTCGTACGGATATAAAGCAAGAGAGTTCGAGATTCTGAGATAACTTCAGCTTCAGGTTCAAGCATCAGACAGATGCAAATTTTTCTTTGTTCTAAAACGGAAAGACCCAATAGGAGAGCAGTTAAAATTATGAGTTGGTGGACATACGTTGTTCGCAAAATGATAGGACTGCTGTAAAAAAGATGGAGGAGAAGGGACTATGAAATAAGTAATAAGTAAAAGCGGAGATGAGAGTCTAACTTAGGTATTTATGACCTCCGACCCTCGAAAAGAAGCTTTAGAGGGAAGCAAAGCGTAAGTGCTATATTTGGTGGGTGAGGTAGCTAAACATCCACACTTTTCGACTTTTTAAGCTTCCTAAAAAAGAGTAGTTGACCAGACTCATGTGTCCAACAATAGATTTGAAAGGAGGTTTCTTCTAATTATATTTATTTATTCATAGACTACTGTAGAGTTAATTATGCGTTTACGAGTAGTCGCCCCTAGGTTCAGCATAGTGTGGAATTCCATTTCTTGAGTATGTGTTGTTTTACGACCGGGTTAACAGCCCAACGCAAACTTTTTATTGTCTGAGGTTGGACCTTTGAAGGCGTCGCTTCAGTTCGACACCTCTGCAGTAACACGAAGGGTGCCCAGGGAACGGGGACTTTCGTGTCGCGTTGAGATGAATTATTAAGGATCGTAGACACGTGTGTTCGACTTACTAAGGATTGCTTGATTAGTTTCTCTTACACACTCCGACGTTCGCCAAGGGTTCTACTTATTGGCTTTAGTTATGGAACCTTTTAAGCGATTTTAAGTCGGCGGGTAACGTTAAATGGAACGTACTTGGCTATCAATAAGAGTGGTACTTACGTGGGATTGCGGTGAGTCACCTTGAGTTCTTACCACAATTGTCCGTTAGTACAGACGGACTGGAGAACATGGCTAAGTCGATATCTTATCTTAAATGGAAGGTACTTGGCTATCAATAAGGAGTGATACTACTGGAGTGAGTCACCTTGAGCTCCTACGACAATTGTCCGTAAGTACAGACGGACTGGAGAACATGGCTAAATCGATTTATTTTCTCACTCTCTGACTGGCTCTCCTACTGGTTTTGTTATACAAAATTTCAAAAAAGTGTATCTCGACATTAAATTGATGTTTGATCTGATGAGAAACCTGAGGGGCTCCAATCTCCGCCTATGAAATACTATATTGCTTCCGATATTTATGTTCGGCTTATAATGAACGATTATTTCGTCTTTCCTCACATATTTTGTCAATTCAACTAATAGCCTTTAAATTGGCCAAATTTTAGCGCCTCGAAATTACTTGTAGGGGTAAAAAGGCGTGGCAACTGTCAGGATTTGTTGTCCTAGCTCACATTGCTCTTGATGCTCAGACAGACGGTCGGACATGACGGGATCAATTTCTTTTGTCCTCCTGACAGTGAAAGTGTGGTACCATAAGAAATCAAAATTTTAAGTTTGATTATCGTAGCTTTAATAGTTTTCAAAATCCAGGCGTTCATACAGACGCTCGAATTTAAGTATCATTGGGTCCAGCTCCAACAATTTCATGAGGTTACATTTTTTGTGTTTCTTCGATTAATATATCCCTCTATTGTATAAAAAAGTTTTTTTTTCTCATCTTTTTGAAAGTGTAGAACATGTTGTAGCAGACGAAATTTGTTTCTCATGGTTTTATAAAGTAAGGAATTTAGAGAAATGGGTAGAAAGAAATTGAATTTGACTGAAGAGGAAATGAAGGCGCCCCTGAGCCGCTTGCGGAGATGGAGGGGTGGGGGTTGGTGAACGAAGCGATCAGGGTGCGAATCCCCCTAGTGTATCTATTAAAAAAAATTTATTAAAATCGCAAAATAGTATTTTCGGGCTCACTAAATGGGTAGAAGCTTACCATCAAAACTTTAAGTTGCTTGAGAGTATTCCAAAGTCTGCCGTTGACTACACAAATTTATTTTCTATTACACTTATCTTAAATTGGCTATGATTTAAAGATAAACACTTTTCATGGTTCAATTTGGTTTGGTGCCCAATTACCTTCCTATCATAATTTGCATTTAGTGCACATTATGAAAAAATATTCTTAAATAGCCCATCTAAATAATGTTCAACTCGATGCTGTAGTTCAGTAGCCATGTACATATATACTAAGTATATAGCTATACTATATACCATAGTGGTCTCTAAACTCATTCAAGTACCAGCTGAGATGATGGTACTTCTCAAGCGAATGGTATCTGTGGTTTTTGTTTTGCACGTTTCCAGGTTCTCCCTTTCATCGCTTAGCTCCCCCCCAGAAATGTGCAGCTGGATAACGCGAAGTGCTAACCGCAAAACGTTGCCACAGAAATATTTGTAGGGCAACGTGCAAGTTGAGATTCGGGAGCAACAGCAGGGAGCATTCCTGTCCCACTTTATCAAAGTGAAATGTAGTATGCTTTGCTTTGATTTTGTTGTTGGCTTGCATTTAAAATGGAAGTGAAAATGAAAATCTTTGGTCCATTGTTGGAAATTCCTTAGTTTATTAGTTATTATATAAGATGTATAAAAGTGTAAACTAGTTGCACGAATTGTGCTCAAGTATTATTATGTTTTATTATATACCCTTTACTGACTGAGGGAGTAAAAGCGTATAAGGCATGAGGTCTAATGTTTGTAACAAATTATATTAAGAGAAGCGTTACTAAAAAAAAAATTTGCGCAATTTTTCTCTTTTCAGCAACTTTGAGATATATCATGGAGCCATGGATAGTCCTCATGATTTATTATCTGTCAACGCGTAGATTTAATAATTAGAAGGCGTTTTATTCGTGTTTCTTTCAAAAACAGAGCACTGGTTCAATTTTTGTATGGCCGCTATTTGAATTAGTGCTTTAGTTTTGATCATACTTCACACAATTGTGTCGACTAATAAAAAATCGTTTATTTCTTAAAGTTTGATATAAAATTGTTCCATTATTTCATTTAGCTGCCATAGAAAAATTGAACCAGTTTCCTGCTCCGACCAACCCACCCACTTAAGTTATGAATTTAAGAGTCGTCAGAGTTTCAAAGTGCACTAGATTATGATTGAAGTGCGAGAACGCTTTATAGAGGTGCAATGATAATTAGCGAAGTGCCAAGAAAACGGTTAATGAAAAGACCATAAAGCATACAGAGCTCAACCAAGGAGTTCAAGTTCGTTTGAAAGAAACTTATATATACGGCAAAGCTTTTTCAGCCCATTGAATAGTGAGCCCCTTTCCAGATGGAGCGTACCTCATATATGCTCTGCTCTGCAGATTTTAAGATATGACAAAACAAAGATAATTTTTTTAATTAATTAATGTTTAAATAGAACTCTCAGATTAAAAGAAAAAACATATATTTTAATGTGAAATCTCATAATAATAATTTATTATCGTTAGCTACTATAGACCATGAGCCAGGAAAAGAGCTGAAATTGGACTGTGCTGCATCAAAGAGTTCTAAGTATATTCCTTTGAAAAATGTTTATATTTTTTATAATATAGTAAAATTTAGTCATCTTTTAACATTGATGGCATTGTATAACGCTCCCATAACATTAGGTCTTAAACTTTTCCAAAGTAAATATTTACACTTAGATAGTGATGTACTCTAGTTCATGGAATCACAAGATGTTGTATAAGACGAGATCTCTCGTAGCTGTGAAGCTAAGGAGCAAGCAACTGCCTTGTACTTCTAAGGAAACCCTTCCGGTATATGGGAGAGTCATTCCTTAAATAGTTACTTTGGTTCCATAGTATATTCGCCTAGAGGGCATCCGTTTTGCTCCACTCTATATGTGTATGATAAAGATGACCCATAACGCACCAACGTGGGCTCAAAAAAATAATAATTATATGAACAGCTGTTCGTTCTCCTTATATTTTATACAAGACACACTGCGCATATTGAACCTGTGACGTCACGCAGTCACATTTTTCTTTGATGTTGAATAGCGCAATGTCTAATCTTCTGCTAAAATTGCGGCTATCTATGTCCAGGTGTGCGTTTTATTTTAAAAGACTTGCGGTCTGTCACATACATTGTACAAATATACGAAACTTTTTGTACCTAGAACTACAGAGCAGTGGCGGATCTATGGGGGGTTTTTCGGGTCTGAAAAATGGGTTGAAAGTCTCTTGCGCGCTCTGATATGTCAACATTTTAAAGTGTAGAACCCCTCTCAAGACAAAATCCTAGATCCGCACCTGGTACAGAGTATATACAGTACCTAGGTGACTCCTAGAAAATGTGGACTTTACCATAACTCTTTGTGTAAAGAAATCCATTTGAGAAAAGTGGAAGCACAAGCTTGAATATGAGCAGCTTGTGATTAATTCATTTTCCGGATTTCTAGCTCGATAGGATAGATTTCAGCTAGATCAAGTAGCTGCTCATTTGTAACCCAATTGGGCCAAAAAATTCTCAAGACCCGCTTAAGGCGGCCGCGGAAGTTAGCCCTCGCTAGCGGCTCCTATCTTTTGGTCTCCGGCGTTAAGACCACTAATTAACGCCGCAGACCAAAAGATAGGAGCCACTGGTTACCAAGATCTTTCCATTACCTTGTTCCCATCGCAAAGACAGTGGTCGACGTCCTTCCCTTGACTTAGCTCTAAAACTTTTCAGCTTATTTAACTAGCGGTTCATTCGAATAGAGAAATCACCAAAATCATTCGAAGTTTGTCCAAGAATTTTTCACTCGAAAGCTCCTAGTTTGGCCTTATTAAATAGATGTTGACAATGTTCATGCCATAAAAAGCACCGGTATGATATGGGATCCATATATCGTTATTTTTGTATATCCAGATACGACAAATGCTTATTATAATTATTTTTGGAAGCCGTGTAATTTTACCGATATAAATCGATTAAGATCTGATAAGAGATATTGAACCTATATTAGTAAAACTTGTTTAAATTCTAGGTTTTAGAGTATCCGAAATCTTTTTGTTTCAGATAATCAAGACCACATTGAAGCCTTCTTTGGCAGTTCCAAATTTATAAGAAGTCTCAATCTGAGTATAAGCTACAAATCTTTCCGCAAATAACATGTCCTGCAAGATTTGTATCTAAAACAGGCTATAATATTCTGTCAAGTCACCAATGGAGTTCTCAAGAGCCAACGTAGGGTATTTGTTAGTCTCTACCTTGCTTTTGTAGCGTCTATAACATTTGTAAACTGTTCTAGGTTTTCACTTGGGGAATGGACAGTTGGGTTAGCAATTTGACCAGGCCCATAGGGCAACCAAAAGGTTCGTGTGAAATTAAAAGAGCTATAAAACTTCAGCTTGCAACTTAAGACCCCCGCCCCGATCCGACCGATCCCCGCCGGTAAATGAAAGTTTTGTTGGATGACCCAACAAAGCACACACACACAGATAAACACACACATACACAGATACACGCACACATAGTAAGTATATCCAAACACACATTAAGGCGAAAATTAGCAGACAGCATGCGATGCGAGTGTTTGGTAGCAAACTGGGCCCAACTCGTTACCCTGACCAAGTTGTTGACCAGAAGTTCCAGTAGTTGGAGTACTATAAAATGCAGAACTTCCAAATTGGTGTGTGAGTTGGAAGCAGCTGCAGCTGTGGCCAAGTGTGTGTATGGGTCGTAAGGTGGGGAAGGGCGCAGGAAGAGTGAAATTAAATTTACATGAAATAATTTAAATTTTGCAGCCAAGCAGGGCTATAATAAAGTGTCATAAGTTATGACTCATGAGTACATTTTTGAAAAGCGCCCGCCAAGGTGGACGTTGACCGAGCGAGCGAGCGAGCGAGCAACTAACCAACCAACAAACCGAGCAACAACACCCAAGCAACTAACCGACCAAGAGATGGCCCTAAAAACCTCTGTCAGTAGTGTGTAAAGGGGGCAGAACCCCCTTCCTCCCTCCCTCCCCACTCTATGTGTATGTGTGTGTGTGTGTGCGGGTATGCATAAGCATGTGCTGCTTGGACGCGGAATGTGGCCTGAATAAATTTTACAAGGCCCTTTCGACTTGTCAGCGCAAACAGAAAAGCAAAACACTTGGCCATAAAAAAAAAACACAGAAAAAAAAAACTAGCTAAGAAAAAAAAACACTGAAAGTGCAAAGAACGCAGCATTTTGTGGCGTGACTTGCCGCCAAGGTGCCACATTGCACAGTGGGCCAACTAAAATTGCGAGCAGCAACAGCTGCGGGCACCGAAGGGGTTGCGGCGGAGTGCTGCAAACATTCCAAAGTTGTCGGTACATGACAAAACAAACTATTTACTAGAAATGCGCCGTTACTTTTCAATAATGGAATCTCAAAAAAAAAAGTAAAAACAAAACTTTAAGCTTTATTTAATATATAGTCGGGCAAGAGACTTAAAGTAGCCAAAGCTGCGTTGGGGGAGCATTTAAAAGGCAGCTAAATAAGTCGCTTGCTCGGGATGGGAATTCAGTGTGGGAAATAGTTAGGAAATGTGTCAATGGCTTCTGATAGTTTTCTATTTAATCTTGTAGCTGTATGTGGCATAGCGAAGCGGAGGTCAAAGATTTTTCCAAGGTTACTTAAAATATGAGCTGGGTGACTAGAAAAGACTCTATACCAGTGACCGCGCGACCATCAGAGACCTCCCCAAGGTTACTTAAATAAGTTTAGGGTGACTGGAGAAGTCTCTTCCCAAGGTTACGTAAAATATGAGCAGACTGACTAGAAAAGGCTCTATTTGCCCGACCATCAGAGACCTCCCCTACTTGAAGCTTGATTAGGACGACGAGAGAAGTCTCTATACCCATATTCCCTCTACCGTGAGAGATCTTTCCAAATTTAATTAAAATATGAACAGGCTGACTGGAAAAGACTCTATACCCATGTCCGCCCGCCCATCAGAGACCTTCCCAAGGCTACTTAAGCCTGATCAGGACGACTGGAGAAGTCTCTATACCCATATTCCCCCTACCGTGAGAGATCTTTCCAAATTTACTTAAAATATGAACAGGCTGACTGGAAAAGACTCTATACCCATGACCGCCCGACCATCAGAGACCTCCCCAAGGTTACTTAAATAAGTTTAGGGTGACTGGAGAAGTCTCTATAGCCATCTCGATCTTCCGTGAGAGATCTTCCCAAGGTTACTTAAAATATGAGCAGACTGACTAGAAAAGGCTCTATCCGCCCGACCCTCAGAGACCTCCCCAAGGCTACTTGAAGCTTGTTCAGGATGACTGATAAGTCTCTATACCCATGTTCCCCCTTCCGTGAGAGATCTTCTATACCCATGTCCGCCCGCCCATCAGAGACCTTCCCAAGGCTACTTAAGCCTGATCAGGACGACTGGAGAAGTCTCTACACCCATATTCCCCCTACCGTGAGAGATCTTTCCAAATTTACATAAAATATGAACAGGCTGACTAGAAAAGACTTTATACCCATGACCGCCCGACCATCAGAGATCTCCCCAAGGCTACTTGAAGCTTGTTCAGGATGACTGATAAGTCTCTATACCCATGTTCCCCCTTCCGTGAGAGATCTTTTATACCCATGTCCGCCCGACCATCAGAGACCTCCCCAAGGCTAATTGAAGCTTGATCAGGATGACTGGAGAAGTCTCTATACCCATGCTTCCCCTTCCGTGAGAGTTATTTCCAAGGTTACTTAAAATATGAGCTGGGTGACTAGAAAAGACTCTATACCCTTGACCGCGCGACTATCAGAGATCTCCCCAAGGTTACTTAAATATGTTTAAGGTGACTGGAGAAGTCTCTCAGATCTCCCCAAGGTTACTTGAAGTATAATAAGGATAATAGCTAGAGCAACCAAACTTTCGAATAGTATGGTATTCCTAATAATGTCGGGATTATGTTATAATCAAAAAAGATCTCAAGCTCCCAAGTTCCATGTTAGCCCGTCCGTCGCAGTTTCTAGAAGTATGATAAGGGTGATTAGAGGGGTCTATATGTCTTAGTTCTGACTAGAAAAGTCATTATATCCATGTTCCCGTCCGTGAGAGATCTCTCCAAGGTTACTTGGAGTATGATCAGACTGAATAGAGTAGCCCATATTTGCCTATACGTTTGTATGAGCTTATTATTTTTTTATGAAAATTATGTACTAGGTAGAAGAAGGATTGCCTTTTACATACATCACCTTGTCGAGAAATTTAACCATGTTGAATGATCCATGCGAAGGTCTGTATAAACAGCTGTTATCGATAAGTATTGGGAGGTACTGTCAACGATCCGGAAGAAGAAATCGGAAGTAAAACGTATCCAAATAGTTTATTCGTTTTTTGTACCAAGATATATATTTAAAAGACGGCTGTACCTTGAAAATATGATCGCGATCCTTCGAAAATAATATAGAAGGTCTTATAATCTTTGTTGTGTGAAGCACGCAGTTTTAGTTTAGCAGAAAATTTTATTTGCATAGTTTTTATATTTCCGTATAAAGAATTATTTCAAGTAAGTCTCTGTTATGCATTTAAATGAATTTTTATAAGGAAAAAAATGTTTACACATTTTGTGGATTCTCTGAAATTATCTAAAGTTGCAGAAAGTAATATATGATGTGTATCCAAATAGTTTATTTGTTTTCGTTCTCTGTTCGAACATATATCCTCCTTGAACTGTCAATTTTGATGTCAAAGCTTATGTGATCTTGAATTTGTTGCAAGGACCTCGAAGCTCCATTCCAGGTTTTGCAACCGCATAGTAGGGCAGATACTACATTGGACTTAAAGATTCTCAGTTTGGTGCCGCGTGATAAAGATGAGGAGTTCCAGGACGCTTTTGAGTTGTCCAAAAGTTTACAGCGAATACGATTATTTTCGATGTTTTCCGCACAGCCGATAGAGGTCGAGATGATGCATCCTAGATAAATTGATAATTTGTTCAGGGATACCTTTAATTATTATTGTTTTTTATTATTTTCGTGGTTGTGAAGTCTTTCAATTTACTTTTTGCTAAATTTGCTAATTTCTTTTTTTACAAAAGGAATTTTTAAATCTCTCGATCGCAATGTTTTGGATTGGTATCGAAATAAATGCAGCAACCGTTCAAAACAGAAGTTTCGGTTTTTA
>JBAMAX010004149.1:0-34122 GCA_037043745.1 Chymomyza amoena | reverse complement strand
AATTTTTTAATTCATAAGCTTCTCGGCTATTACTTTTTGAAAGGAAAAAAATAAAGAATGCAAGTTTTTTTATTATTTAAATAGAAAAGTTTATTCAACGAAAATTAAATACAAAATCTTAATTTAGAACATAAAAATAATAGTAAATTATATAATAAAATAAATACTAAATACAAAAATGTTTTTTATAATATTTTAGGAATATTATTAATTATAAACTGTTCCAATAGTTTTAAAATTATATATAAAAATAATATATATTAGACAATTAAGTAATATAATAAATACTAAGTAGAAATATATTATTTGTAATATTTTAGGATTATTATTGAATAGAAACTGTTACATTAGTTTAAAAATTATGAACAAAATTAAAATACATTGGTATATAAATATATTAGTCAATTGTGTAATATAATAAATACTTAATCAAAAAACATGAATTCTAATATTTTTGGAATATTATTTACTAGAAGCTATTACAATAGTTTAAAAAATTAGGAATATACAAAAATAAAATATATAGCTATGTATTTTATTGTAAAATGTGCAAAATGTTGGAACAATCAGCTAAATGGTGACAAATTTTGCATTATTTTATGTAACTTAAGGAAAGAACCAATTCCACATTTCAAACTTGGAGATAGTATCAATTAAAAGAACGGATTGGACTGCAGCCTGTATACTCACAGTCAGATCTAGAGCTCAGCTTGCCAAAAATGGGTTTAACGTGCACATCTTTCTTGCTGTCCTTAGGTAATAAGGGATCCTCTCTAAGAGCATAATGATGGTATATATATTATGGATTTGACTATCCAAATCTACGGAACCGCAGCCAAAGCCAACTTTAAAAGAATTCAAATTCCAAAAAATAGCATATCGTATGTGCCCTAGTACCAAATTCTTCGAAAGTATCTCGGAATTCATTTTCTTAATGACATGAAAAATGAACTAAGAGGTCGCAAAATATATCGCTTGAGAATTTTCTGGAACTTACTTGCCTGCGCCAGGGCTAAGACTTCTGAGACGCCTTCCACTATGTGACCTCAGACGTCATCAGATAATAAAAATCGCTGTAGTACTTCCAAAACCTTTATTTATTTTTGGAAATCTTTTCACATCATGTAAATAATATTTTAAATAGGTAAGTCTTACAAGAATTACTAGTAAGAAAAAAAGCTTTCCATACATTTTACATTAGTCTGAAGCGATTAAATTATTGTAACTAGCTACTATGTAAAATATTTTAAATTTTATTGATTTAAAAATTAAAATTTTTTTAATTTTTACAGGCTGCATACTACTTTCTTAAGCTGTTCATACACCCTTGTTCAGGTACCCTTTTAAGGAAAAAAAAAAATCTTTTTAGGAAGAAAACGTACCTGGAAAAGAAAATTTTGTGCTCCATCCAGTATGAAGCAGCTAACAAAATACAAGAGTACGTCCAGAGCGCTGGGCTCGCAGCTTAAATCCGGCCAAAGTCAGTTGGTTTTATATGCTCTAAGGATGTCCAGATATCTTGCCACTTACCAAACAAAGCGAATATTTTACTTTTTGATAAAATGGACAATGCCGCTCCCTCTTTGGTGTAATAGAGTGGCAATAGTGGCACCTACTTGGAGGTATCCTATCCAAATCTGGAGTATAGTCGCTCGATCCAGTCGTTTACGACGTTTTTCAAAATAAAGCATTTCACCCAATTATTGGTACGATCTCAAACTAGATAATAAAACAAAAAAAAGAATGGCTTAAAGGAGACAACTTGCAAATTTCCTCAACCAACGAATACATTTTTTTTAAGTGGAAAACCGTATAATTAAGCGCTTTTTCCGTTAATTGTGTCAAGCACAGTTGGCCAACTTTTATTTCTCATAAAATTCAAAAAAACCCAAAAAAAATCTAAATATTTTATATTTAATTAAATTTAAGGATTTAAATCTAAATGGAAAGCAGACGCTTGGTGTCCCAAAGTCAACGCGACAATTTATGGAGCGTGCCACTTGCTAATGATGGCTTTGCCCAGTTTCAAAAACAATTCCAGTACAAGCGTCCAAAAAAGTTGCCACCAAGTAATTCTCAACAAAACTTAACACTTATACGGAACATGTACAATGCGCCACTTAAAAAAACCAAAAAATGTAAAAAAGAACAATTGGTATTGGATGAGCAATGTCTGCGCGGGCTTATCCAAAATTATGTGGATGTGAACAAGATGGAACCACAGGCACAACAAACGCTGATGCCAAATTTTTGTCAGCCCAAAAAAGTAATACAGCACTTTGGCATATTGGATAACTTTTACAAAGATGTCCAGCATTGTTTTAAAAAAGTTGCGTTAAACGATGAAGAGCACGCGTACGAAGTTTTTTGTAAACAAAACCGTAAAAGCATAAAAAAGACCGAAAGTCAGCAAGAATTGGATGGGCAAGAAGCAGTAAAGGATGAAGATTTGATGACAGAGGTATCTGAGGAAGCGTCAACGTCAAAGACAAAGATACCTAAGGAGGCGTCAACGTCAAAGACAAAGGTACCTAGGGAAGCGTCAACGTCAAATAAAAACCCTTATAACTTATTGGAAATCGAAGATGAAATCAGGCGTATGTATGAAGAAAAGCTGCGAAAAGAGATGGAGGATATGGAGAGAGAGAAGGCAAATAGAGAACGCGGGTCCGAGAATAACAAGCGCAAAATAAAAATGCGACATGGTCAAGGTTTACCAGCAGCTGATACATCATCTGCTGCTGAGCTACAAACAAATGATATGCACGGGAGCGAGCTTTCAGATTCCAACTTTTATGGCCATGGGGGCAAAAATAAGAAGCTGCGTCATTCAAAACGGAACAAATCTAATAAAAATGAGCAAATTTCGGAAAAAGAAGGTAGTGATGGATTGACCAGCTATATTTCAATGGATGAGCAAGGACCCACAAATCCTGGTTATGAATGGCTAAGACATCGCTTGGGTACTGGGAATATAATATCAGGTGTACCCAAGTACAAAAATGTACCAACAAGTGCACCCAAACGAAAAATCGGTATATTTGTCCCGAACATTACCTCACCAACCTCTTCCACAAAAATTCGGAAACCTAAACGTCTTCGGAAACCTTCGCGTAGTAAACTCAACGATTACTATTTTGCAAGGACACATATGGAGGAAGATGCTTCATCACTAGCTTCATCACAAGCTTCAACTTCAACGAATATTAGCTTGCCCACAAAATTTGCGGCGTACAAGCATCCCTACTTAACGGCGAGTACCACCGAATCAATGGGGTCTGCTGAGAAACAAAATGTCAGAACTCTTGATACCTATCTGAAAATGAAAGACATGGAAAAGCCAAAGAAAGATTTACCAGGCGGCATTTCATATTGGCGCGATCTTGTTCCTGAAGACAATGACAATACAATGAAAATTCAAATTGATGAGAAACTTCATCTTTCAAAGAAAAAAAAACTAAGGGAAAGTGTTACAAGTCAAAAAGAATCGAAAAATCCTTGGAATATTGCAAATTCTACAATTTTTTCTCGTCGAGAAAGTAACTTTAGTATTTTTAGTGACAAGCCGCCTTCTGTTTTAAATAGGCGGAAAAAGGCAGCAAGGCGAAAGTATCCAAATAAAATAAACTTTAAAGAATCTGCCGATATTGCAAACACTACGGATGGCGCAACGTCTACCGTTAATGCGAAAAATATTGATCCTGCAACAACTATCGATGTTGCAAATTCTTACGATATTGCAAAAACTGACAGTTTGTTAGATTTTTTCGATATTCCAACAGCTGTCGAAATTAAAGAAATTACTGATGATGCAACCGCTACTGATGTGGCCGTAACTATGCCAGATATAAAGGACCAAAGGGAGATTAAAACCCAGAAAAAATCTGATCCTGCCTCTAAGCCTGCCTCTAAGACTGTCTCTAAACCTGCCACTGTTCTACGACCAACACTTGAAACAGGATTACGAAAGTATCCAATAGAAGATCATCATATTTATACTGCGATAACAAACAATTGGAGACATCCTCCCATTTCAAACCGAATTCATCATACCAAAGCAAAATCGAAAAAACCAAATAGCGAGCAGTCGCTGGATATACCGAAATCGGTTGTAAAACGCGAATGTAAATGCCAAATTTGTCAAATCATGAATAAGCCCAAGGAAAAAGATACACCCCTTATAAAAGAAATGAAAGAAAAACTTCGTAGAGTTGAGCTGCTTCAGTACTATCATAGTAAGATACAACCAAAGCAAATGGAATCGTATAATTTGTCATGTGGAGAACAAAGGCAAATCATCTGTACCCGCTGCTAAAGGATGGCACCGATGTGTTTTAGTTAATCAATGGCAACATTAGTGCTGCATTTCACTAATGTTAACCTTGATCAACTGCTGTACATCAAACAATCTTTTTTTTTCTTATACAGTTGACAACTTGTATTTGTAAATTTGTATTAAAGTTTAAAAAAATTTTAAATATTCCAAATTTTAAATCAATTTAATTTGTTTGGGCATGCAAAAGTCGCGAAATGAAAAAATCGGCATACTATGATTTTTTGACTTGCGGAAGGGATTTTCGTGAGTGCTTCGATTGTGTCAAGGTGCCAAAGTCGTCAGTTTCGACGAAAAAAGTGCCGCCGTTTTTACTAAAGCGTGCCGTTAAATACTATAATGTGGAGGACACTGCCACAGACTGGTATTTATGTCAGGGGAAAAACATGCCGAAACCCTGCAAATGTAATAAAAAGTGTTGCTTTAAATATCGAAGGCCTCTTAGAAGGGCAGCTAGAAAAATCAACTGGAGCGCAGTGTATGAAAAAGAAAAAGTGTCGCCCGAGTTTTTAGAATTACTGCTAAAACATCAGCCAAAGGTTCGACCTTCATGCTGTGCTCCAAAGATAGCTAACTTTTCATATTATAAGTACGACAAGGAAGCCAAGAGCCGGCACATGCGTGTAGGCATAGATACAACAGCACCTGTACAATTTCCCTGCAGGAACAAAGACTGTCCCCGACGAGGGCTTACAAACGCGCAAATAGAGCAGCTGAATCAAGAATTGTTGCAGGCCTGTGCCATATGCGACAAAAAGCCTGAAGCTCCGAAAAATAAACCAGAGGCAGCCGTAACTGCAAATCCGAAACCAGTACCAGCCAAAACTGAAGATACTAAAGTGACAGAACCTAAAACTTTACACGTGATTTACCAGACGTCTACTAAACCTCAAACGACTTCAGAAGGAACAGAACCTAAAACTTTAAACGTGATTTACCAGACGTCTACTAAACCTCAAACGACTTCAGAAGGAACAGAACCTAAAACTTTAAACGTGATTTACCAGACGTCTACTAAACCTCAAACGACTTCAGAAGGAACAGAAACTGAATGTACTAAAAATAATTCCTATGATAAGCCAGCAACTAAAGCGGTAAAGTCAAAAAAACAGCAAACAAATAAAGATTGTATATGCAATGATCCAAAAGAGGAAAGCAGCAGTAAATCACTGACACATGGATTTCACCAGGCAATTGGATGTCATCGCCCAGCATATGTACACAGCAGCCAACGTAGTGATATTCAAATGCCGGAGCGTAAGCCAAGTGACTGTGTTGCTTTCAAGTCATTTATAAAGCGCAGAGATTCAAGTTTCGAAGCACCCAAGGAGAAGTCTGTAGAACCAACCCAATCCAAGAAGAAGTCTGTAGCAAAATCCAGGAAGCCCAAACCCTACTTTCACCAGGCAATTGGATGTCATCGCCCAGGATATGTACACAGCAGCCAACGTAGTGATATTCAAATGCCGGAGCGGAAGCCAAGTGACTGTGTTGCTTTCAAGTCATTTATAAAGCGCAGAGATTCAAGTTTCGAAGCACCCAAGGAGAAGTCTGTAGAACCAACCCAATCCAAGAAGAAGTCTGTAGAAAAATCCAGGAAGCCCAAACCCTACTGCTATCTGTGGTCTGCCGTAGATCCTGATAAGCGTGGCGATGAAAAAAAGCGACTAGCTGAAATGGCTTGCAAAAAACGCAAATATAATGCAAAATACAAACCGAAACCTTATACCTATCTCTGGTCTCATGCAGATCCTGATGTCAGAGCAGAAGCCAAACGCATAGCGTCGGAAAGTGAAAAGGAAAATCGATGTAAGCGTGTGCCAAGCCGTAGTAAGCCATATAGCAAAGCGAACACCTCAACCGAAGAAGATGAATATCGTACTATATCAAAAACATGTTATCTATGGTCTAAAAAGGAACACACAGACGGTAAAGAAGTAGTATCTGATAATGATACTACTTGCGATGCTGCTTGTAATAAAAGCAGACAAAGAAGTTTAAGTGCTTCTAATAAAAGCAGACAAAGAAGTTCAAGTGCTTCTAATAAATGCAGACAAAGAAGTTCAAGTGTTCGCTTTAGCGACAGCGATGGATATGCGCCAAAAGATAGATCCACAAAAGCAACCGATAGTAAAACAAAGGAAACTCCAATTAAACCGAATTTTCTGGAAATGCATGAAATCAATTTAATACCAAGTTATTGGGATTCAAGCACTACCTTGACGCCAGCTAATAAATTCATGCATGTATTGAATTCTTGTGTTTCTATGATCCGACCGTCCAATACACAGCTGCGCACTTCAAACATTGCTCCAACAAAGCGTAAGCCCAGAACAACACGGCGAGGCTCGACGAGTGAAGTCGAAGTGCAAAAGTCTAATGCACAGCTGTGTTCTAAGATGGCTAAAACAAAGCCAAGAACAAGCCGAAGATATTCACGTAGCAGTGCATCAGGAGAGAGGAAACGCAATACAAAACAGCATTCTTCAAAATTGGCTAAAAGAGAGCCTAAGTGCAAAAAAGCCCAACGATGCTCATCAAGCAGTTCAACAACAGTGCAAAAGTCTGAGTCAACAGAAGAGGATAGGTTTAGTTTCAGGGGAAGTTGTTACAGCTTATGCACCAGTGAACCAACTGAGGGTAGTGAATGTGTTAGATATCCCTGTCTGGAAAGTGAGCAACGTGAAAGTCGAGCACAACGAGAGTGGGAGGAACGACAGCGAAAGAAGAAGATTAAGCCTAAGCCCAAGCCACCAAAGCTAACACCCCAACCTAGCAATGACTGGTTTTTCACTTCACGTTCAAAGCCATATGACACCTGCATACCAACAGATCTTACCGAACCTATGTTTGTGCACAGATCAAAATTATTTCCCATTCCAAAAGAGAATACATCAGACGTTAGGGAAAAGCCAAAACCTAATAACTGGTTTTTTCTGAAGCCTTCCAAAATGGATAAAAAAAAGTGCGATCAAGTTAAACCCAAAAACGAGGAGCGTAAGCGGCCCACAAAAACTTTTAATTGGGCTTTCCTGCAACCCTCCAATATAAATAACCAGGAGTACAACAAAAAACAAGCGCCCAAAGTACCTCCAAAACCAAACAAAAATAAAAACCAATCGTCAAATGAGGATGTCGACAGCTCAGAAGTCGAATGTGACGCGAGATGCTCCAGATATCGCTCGAATAACAGAAGTAATTCCAATGAGTTGGTACCAAGTCATAGCCATAGGAAAGCCATACTGAAGCCCCACAACTTTTCGGAAAGCATAGCAAAACCAACTGCCAAGAAACACGTGCACTATGTGAGCAGAAAGTTGTCGCAACAAGTTGGCCATTCATTCTGCTTTTAAAGGTGCACATAATCTTTCAGGCATGGTTGCAGTTTGGCTGCCAAGTGCCATTGACGTCACTTGTTGACCAAACTGCAATTGTGTCAAATGCGCCATTGGCTATTAACATATGTCATAACATGTCTATGTACAAAGACAGATGTTTTTTTTTTTCAATTTTTGATTACGAAATTATTTATAACAAATCTTTATGGCAAAACGTTTGAGCTCACAATAAACGTAGTATGTATTTTTTTTCACTAATTTTTGCTTCTTTGCGGAAATAAAACAGAAAATATAAAAGCGTTTCGCTGGTTTTCCAACTAAATCTTATAAATGCAATGCTGGCTTAAAAACATGTTGGGTTTGAAGAGTTATTCGTTCTTGAAATTGGCAGGACGCTTCTCTACAAAGGCTTGCATGCCCTCCTTGCGGTCAGCCTGCAAGAAGACACAAGGAAATATGCATAAATATATGTAATATGTTTTTGATTTCAAAAAAACTTACCGTTGAGAACGTAGCATGGAAGGTGCGACGCTCAAACTTCAGACCCTCCTGCAGGGTGGTCTCATATGCTGTATTCACTGCCTCTTTGCACAGCTGAACAATCAAACTCGAGTGGCTACCAATTTTCTCGGCTAGTTTGACAGCCTCAGGAACAAGCTGCTCGGAGGCTATTACCTTGCTAACCAGACCAACTTTTTCGGCTTCTTCGGCATTAATGATGTTACCAGTTAGACACATTTCCATGGCCTTGGACTTGCCAATAGCGCGTGTTAAACGCTGGGTGCCACCAGCGCCGGGAATAGTACCCAAAGCGATTTCAGGCTGGCCAAACTTAGCCTTATCACCTGCATAAATAATATCACACATCATGGCCAGCTCGCAACCACCACCTAGAGCATAGCCATTGACGGCAGCAATGATGGGTTTCTGGGTACGTGCCACCTCGGTCCAATCATTCAAAAAGTTGCCCTGAATGCATTGCGAATAGGTGTTGGGTGCCATTTCCTTGATATCAGCGCCAGCGGCAAAGGCTTTCTCGCTGCCAGTCAGCACTATGGCTGCAATGTTCTTGTCCTTGCCATATTGTTTCAGAGCCGTGGCCAGTTCCGTCATTAGGCCATTGCACAAAGCATTCAAAGCCTTGGGACGGTTCAAGGTGATAACAGCAACATTTTGTTTTTCGCCCGTGACTTCAGTCTTAATGAATTCAAAGTCACCACCTGCAGCGGAAAAGAGACAGAGAGATAAGGCAGATAAGCTTACGTAACTGATGTTTTGGTTAGAACTTTGCTATTATGGCGCAAAGTACAGATTACAGCAGCCGGCAAGTGCCGGCTGTGCCTCCCACCACTCAGTGCACTGTACACACCCAATGCCCGATCAAAGTCCATGATTCCTTCTAATAAAGCCGGTTCCCTAGGTGTAATTTTTTATACTTACCGGCTGTGCTGCTGGCAAAGCGTGTGGCCAATTGTGGCTGTCTTGCAGCAGCCTGGATAACATTTTGTGCGCGCAGAGCAACGAGTTTTGCAATGTTGGCCATTTTTCCACTTTGATGTTGGCTAAAAACGAATAATAAATTGTAATTTATTACCTAACGCGATGTTGACGATCAGATACTTACGAACACTGGAGCGAGAATGTGGATCCAGCTCCAAAACCGATCGCAAAGTTCTTGGCAGTGGCAGACTAGAGCACACAGAATCAGGGCTGCAGCACTTTTGTTACTTAAAATTAACCCGATTTTATTTAGTTGTGAAAATGTATTTTTAAGCATCGCGAAGTAAGCAATTAAACATGCTTTGCAATTTATATCATCCCATTAAAATTACTAAAACAAACTGCAATCGATACATAATTATCGATGAGCACGATTGAGAACTGCCAACTTATACTTTTTTTGCCGCTTTTAAACGTCAGATCAAACCAATACTAACTTAAGGTTTTGAAGTTTATTCATTAATTTTTGTAATTAGCTTAATTAGGGACAACAAAGGATTGAATAAAATTAGTCACATCATATGTCATCTCCGCACATTATTTCGCCAAGTAGTAAATCCGGATAAAAAAACACGGTATAAAAGTTTCAAACACTTCTCTCAGCATAATGGGGCTCTGTTCACAGTGACTTTTGATTTGACTTCTTATCGCGATATGTGCTCTGTTCCACTATCCTTAATCTTCTTGTTTCCATTTAGTTTACTTTGAATCTCTGCCAAAGTCTTTCCTTTGGTTTCGGGTACAACAAAAACAATAAAAATCAATGCCAAAATTGCCACACATGTGAACATCCAAAAAGCAGCCGCTATGCCAATACCCTGCACAAAATATGGAAAGGACACGGCGCCCAAAAAGGCGAAAACTGCACCACATGTAGCCGTAATGCCACAGCCCGCCGCCTTAATATCCTGTGCAAATAATTCCACCATCATGAGAAAAGGCAGTGGTCCCAAACCGCACGCATAAAATATTATGAAAGTACAAACGCAGCATATAGGTAGCCAAGATAAGGACTTGACAGTATCCTCGTTATGCTTCAATAAATAAAAATAAAGTCCCATTAGCGCCGTAGTCAAGATAACAAAAATCGCAGATACTATGAGCAGTTTCCGGCGCCCAGTTTTATCGATTAGCACTAAGGATACTGCGTTGCTGAGCACAAAGCAAGTGCCCACAAGTATTGTAGATATACTTGCCTTCAATCCAGTTCCTGCCTGCTCAAAAATGGATGTGGCATAGGAAATAATGGCCGTGCTACCACAAGACTGCTGGAAAAACATAAGGGAAATACCTATAAATAGGCCTTTGAGTGTAGCCTTGCGTTTGAGGGCTTCTCCAAGTTTAGCTTCTTGCTGCTCGCTTGCGACGCTTAAAAGTATTTCTTCTAGTTCTGGACCTGGATTGTAATTCGCACCACGAAGCCTACGCAAAGATCTTGCTGCTTTTTCCTGTTGATCTTTTAGCATATAATATGCTGGAGATTCCGGCATAAAGATGAATATCACAAAAAATATAACCAGCGGAGCAGCACATGCAAAGTTCAACACTTGGTAGCTGCATAAAGCGCCTATAATGAATGCGTAGAGAATACCCGTCACAAAAGACATAGAAAAGAATGATCCCAGCGTACCCCGCAATTCAACCTGCGCCACCTCGGTGGTGTACATGGGTACGGTAATAACAAAGCTGCCTCCGAAACAGCCCTGCAAAAAGCGACCAACCATCAGCATACAATTCGATTTAGCAAAAATTATAAGCGCCCAGCTGCAAATATACGGTAAAACCGCTCCTAATAAAATGGGTTTCCGTCCAAAACGACTGGCCAGCATGCACGAAGGAATAGCAGCAAAAGCAGCACCCAAAGACAAAAAAGCACAGATCCAGCTAAAATCGTTGAGTGTGCTTGTAAAGTTATAGACATTGTTCTCCAAGATAAAGATTGCCGCCGGCGCTGACCAACCCACAGTGGCGCCCAAGCTCATAGAGGCGAATGAGGCGGCCAGTCCTGCGAAATATTGAGGAAACTTTTTTGCTGGGCTGCTCATGTGTATTGATTTATAAGTAAAAAACTGCTTAGTCGATATACAATAGAATTACATTTGTTACTTTATTAATAGGCTTAAACTTAAGACTAGACTACACCTCTACAAACAAACTCCGCTATTTTTCTAGTTTCTCGCTGGGCTTACCGCTTAGAATGGCTTGTATCTCGTTGATGGTTTTGCCTTTGGTCTCCGGCACAAACAAAATTGTGTAGATGAAGGCTAAAACAGAAATGCCAGTAAAGATCCAGAATGTGCCGGCAGGTCCTATGGAATCTTTAAGCACGGGAAAAAGTAAAGTGACCATAAATGCCATTAGCCAATTGCAAGTGCCACCAATGGCACCAGCCACAGGTTTAACATCCTCTGAAAAAAGCTCTGCGCCCACAAGCCAGGGCACTGGTCCAAAGCCTATAGCAAAGAACACTATGAATAAACATATGCTGCTGATGGGCAACCAGCCCAAGGAAGCAACCGATTCCTCATCCACTGCTTGCAAATGAAAGTAAACGCCCATTAGTGCCGTAGTCACAGCCATGAAAAACGAAGAGATGGCAAGCAGAATGCGTCTACCGGCCTTGTCAATAATGGACACGGCGACTATTGTTGTTATTACCATAGTGGCGGCTATAAGTATAGAAGACAGCGAAGCGTCCAGTCCTGCGCCAGCTTCTTCAAAGATAGATGTAGAGTAGAATAAGATGGCGTTGATGCCCGTCCACTGCTGGAAAAACTGCAGCAATACTGCTATGCTGAGCCCCTTCAGTGTAACTGGACGCATCAAAGCAGCGAATAAGTTCTCCTTTTGGTCGGCCGGTTTGGAGCCACTGGTTATGCGTTGCAGCTCCTCGGTGGTATCATAGTGCTTGCCACGTAGCCATTGCAATGATTTGATGGCATCCTCTTCACGTCCCTTTAAGGCCAAATAAACCGGTGATTCTGGCATAAATATAAATGCCGTGGCAAAGATAAGTGGCAGTATGGCGCAGACTATGTTAGTAACCAGCAGCGTTGGATAAGCACCCACTATGTAGCCATAAAGCACGCCCATCACTATCAGCAATTGAAAGAAACTGCCCAGTGTGCCGCGTAGCTCCGTGGTGGATATTTCTGTAGTATACATAGGCGCTGTGACACAAAAAGCGCCACCGCAAAGGCCAAGTATAAAACGGCCACAGTACAGCATGGCAACATTGCTGGCACACAGCATCAGTATCCAGCCTACCATATAGGGCGGTATCAATGCCAACATGGTGGGCTTACGGCCAATCCAATCTATCATTAATCCAGCTGGTATGCATATGCAACAGGCGCCCAGCGTAAGTAGCGAAGAGACCCAACCAAATTGAGATGCACTCACTTCAAAGCCATAGGCATCATCCAGAGTAATAGGTAACTCGACTGGCGAAGACCAACCAATGGTGGCGCCTAGACAGAAGGCGCCAAAACTGGCAGAAAACCCTGCAATATATTGAGGCCACACTTTCGCTTTGGTCATTGCTTGCAGTCCGAGTGTACGAAACTAAATGAGCCATATAGTGCTCGAAAGTTTTGCTGAATTCAAGTTGATAAAAACCATGACGGCGACGTTGACGTCGCAGTTGACGCAGTCGTCTGGCGAAGCTGCGGCAGAAAGTCGTAAATCAGGTTCAAGAAAAGTACTAAAATCATAAAAATATGCCACAAAATGTGCACCCAAAATCGTAGTAAGTTAATTGAAAAACCTGGTACGCTAATCTCTCTTCCTCTCTTGCGTACTCCAAATAGATCTGTCTAATCAATCAAGTTTCGTAATTCGTGCAATTTCGCTTAATTCTAACTTTTTGTTTTGTGTTTGGTTATCGTGTGAAAATTGGCTAATAGGCGTCGCCGTTATAATTATGGGATGTAGTAGATCGCTGGGTGTGCATCTAATCTAAAACCTGACATAACACGCATATAGTACATGTACAATTATAATTGGTATTTATACCCTATCGGGGGGTATTTTCAATTTTTTTTCATTTTTTTGATAAGTGTGCCGCAAAAAAAGAAGTCTGACTAGCCGAATAGTGTATTCCAAAAATATTTCAAACAATCTGGGCGTTCCCCGATAGTGGGATACAATGTGACAAGATTTTTAGTGATTCATTAAGGAGGCAAGAAGCATTGAAGGCAAATACTTGTTGAAAAACGATGTTATTTTGTGAGAAAGTCTAAAGAGTTTAGAGAGAGTTTTTAGTTATTTATCCCAAAAAATTTTTGTGTTATTTTTCGCACAATTATATATTGCTTTAATGCCAAAAGAACAATCGAATTTGTTTTGATAAATGTTTAAACTAATATAATAAAGTGAAACCAGAATTTTACAACTCTTGGTAGAAATAGTGCTAATGAAAGAAAGCTGATAGATTTTTGTATATTAAATTTGTCTTCTAAAATATTTAAACATTCTTGATTTGACGGCAAGTTTCGATTATACGGCTGTTAGGGTCTGATTCTAAAATTGGAGGCTGGATTTCAGATCAGATTTTCCATACGGTCGTAGGAATTTAATCGGTATCCGAGCTATATAATTCGGTTGGTAGTGCCCTTAACTCTTTCCGCCTTAATAAGCGATTTTGGCGATATTGGATTAACATTCAGTGAGTCTTCACACTTAAGAAAACCCTATTTGCCAAATCGCATCAACCCTGACAGAGAAAACTGCAAGTGCATGTAAACGTCGTCAAAACCAGTTTGATTTTCGGTAGCTTTTTTTTGCAATTGACCAATATAACTCTTATGATAGGCAATCTGTTATTGTTGAAGGTTAAGACACAATATAAAGCCAATCGCCAAACTGTCATCTATTGTTTATGCGTAGTATATACTATACTTGATGCGATTCGTGCGATTTGGATTTTCGGTTTAGTCGCTTGCTGATAACAATTTAGTGAACGCTGATAAGCGTGGTGCTTCTTGTGCTTTAAAATGCTTATAAAGCACGTTTAATAGTAAATTTATTCTTCGAGAGACTAGTAACTATCATAAATACATAAATGTATTTGAAAAAAGTTTCAAGTATTCTGTGTACTTTGTACAAGAGGTTCGTTTACCCATAAAAATTCCAATACTCTACAAACATTAAATCATTTATATACCGGAAAGCTACGTAACTTAAACGTTAAAGAGTATATTTTGTAAACAGAATATTATCATAAAGCCGAAAAGCCGATTACGATTTCAATTTAGGGGGCATAGATTGGGATTTCTTTGTGTTCGATTATTGTAGAATTAAATTTACTTTTTACAGGTTTGCAAAAGTCATGGGATACGTACATATGTCTTATTTACTGATTATTACTTGCGTATAGGACAAAAAAGCTACTGTTGTGTTGATAGAAATATTTAGATTAAGTAGACAGATTTACCCGGAGAGACCTATTGGTGCGTTAAAAGACGCTTTTTGTTTTATGGATATCTTCGAGCGGCAGTAAATACTGTCTTTGCTTCAAGCAGGTTCGCCTGGACACTTTCAATATTTACAAATAGCCTTATACGTTTACGTGATACCGCTCACGCGTTACGTTTTCGTAACATAGTGTTCGTAACAAGCTATTCTCTACGTAAAAACACCCGATCATAACCACACATTCATATGCAACACAACTCAAATTTACATTACTTTACACATTTATAGCAGCACAACCCACTTCATAATTGCACATATTAATATAAATACAATGACTAGTTGCTTGCATTATATAACATAACAAAAACAAATTGATATGCATTATTTTATATTTTATTTTTTACGCTCCAACTCATCCAAGGCGCGAATCATTTCCGCCTCACGTTTTTGATGATGTTCGCGTATAGCAGTTTGTAACTCATCGTGATGACTTTGGCTGTCTGGTGGATAGAGCTCTCGTTTCTTCTTGGTCACCCATTCCTCGAAATATGCAGGTTGATTGAAGAAATGAAAGAGCGCCACAGGAAAGGTCATGTACATGCCCATCTTTGCCACCTCCAATACCCAGCCACCCATTATGCTGCTTTTTCTTTTTGTACAAACTATTATTTTACACAAAAGTATAACAAACTCAGCTTAAATTATATATTTTTTATAAATTTTGTTCAATTTTAATTTGTTTTGGGTTGTCAACAAGCGAACAGCTGACAATGTTCTCGGTGTTGTGTAACAAGCCGGCAACAATCGGCAAAATTTACAGTGCTGTTAAGCAAACAACAAAAAATTGTTTATCGACTGTTGCATCGATTTCAAAAATGAAATAAACTTACTGGCAACCTCAGTTTAATAAAATATTTTTATTAATATAATTTTGCATACAGTGTTATTATTGTTAAAACTAAATTATATGGTAAATAATGCTGACAATTACAAAGCAAAACAATTTAAGCTGCTTTTATATCGAAGCGAATAATAGGTTTTCAATTTGTTTGTTTTTTAGAAAAGTGCAACGGAAGCAATCGGTTTTGATAAGTTTTTTTAAAACCGTACAACGGTTTTAACGTTAGTTATGCATCAGTTTCTTTGTGATAATAAAAAGCATTCTCCATAATCTAGAGCGCAGTCTCGCCTGGATACTCATGAGAAGTAATCAGCAATTTCTTAGTCCGCAAATGCTCATCAGTTAGCTGCATGTCCATGTTCTCCTTGTCATCGGCCATGTCACAGCCTTCGTATTCATTAATACTTGCGTTAAGTGGAGCTCCAACAATGTTACAGGCGGATCGCTTGCGTGCATTGTTACTCACTGGTAACAGAGGAGAGCACGAGGCGCCTTCAAGAGATGCAGCAACGGCTGGTTCGTTGCCATCCAAACAGTACAGAAGACTGGGACTTAATTCTGATTCATCGAAGTCTTCTATATCCTGTGTTGTGCTAGCACCTCCAAAATCATCTGAGCGACTGGCAAATGAAAGATCCGCAGGACTGTCCGTAAGCACGCTGCGTGTCAGCAAATATTCCCTGCAGCAAAATAAATGCGACGATATTTCGAGAATACCATAGTAAATAATAAATTAATTAAACTCACTTAAAATCACTGGAAAGTACATCGTTTGGCTTAGGCTCTAATGGTTCATTGCTATTGCTGCTGCTACTGGTGCGTTCGCGGATAGCCAGCGTTGAAACTGCTAAGCTTTGCTGGCGCCTCAATATATCTGAATAGCCTCCCAACGATGTAGCATCCTCGCTATGCAGCACTGGTGGCTCCAATTGTTTGGTTGATCCCAATAAATCGTGTTCGTCGTCGTGTTCGGGAAAACTCAGAGCTTGTTGTTGCCCCAACACCATGACCGGCTTACGCGAACGTGGTGTCATAATAGACTCCTGTAAAACGTACAGTTTTAGTAAATATTTTTGGCACGGAGCCTTTAGACATTCTGCATGCAAAAAAAAATTAAAAACATGCACTTTCATTACCTGCATAGCTTTTGGCATGCGCTGTGTAGATTTTGTTATGGGTGACATAGAACGTCTGCCATATAGCAACGCGGGTGTGCTGGTTATTAAGTCCATATTACGATATATGCTATTATGCAGCAGCTGCTGATAGCCAATATCTGTGGGTAATTCATTTGAGCTACCATTTTCCTCGGACAAGGTATCGTCGTCTTCTGCAATGCCATTTTCCTTTGAATCGCTGTCGTCTACATCCTCCAGCAGAGGTATAGTCGCGCAACTAGCCATATGATTGCCAGCAAAATGTTTGTTCTCTTCACTGGGCCGGCGCTTCAAGGTAGCCGAAACACTTCGTACCAATCGCTTGGTGGTCTCTGGTGTATTAAAAGGAAAACGCAGATTGCCCATGCTTACACCCTTCATAAGCCTGCGCGTTAGTGACTTGCCCATGTTAGTCGTAACGACTGTAGATGCCTCCATTATTGGCGTAAGAGGTTCGTCCGAGCCATCACCGTGATCCATACCCTGTGGTAGCATACTACACAGATTAGGCTCAGACTTATAGCGTGAAGACTGTTGCACTGGCGTGCATTTGTTGGAATATTCCTCAATTTCGTATAAACAATGATCATCCCAAGCAACAGTTTTCTTATCTGCCCCTACAGTAATGAGCTGTTTGGCAGCTGCCGACATTAGCTTAAGCGGCGTTACGCAACAGGTATCAGTCTCGTCCGCATCTTGTTCAGCCAACTCATGAGATTGCTGGCGACTAACCGGAGCAGATATGCTATAATTATGAACACTAGCACTGCTGTTGCTGCTACTGCTATGCGTAGGCGATTGGACTTTCAAAGATGTAGATGAAATGGATTTTTGAAGCGTGTGCAGAGTGTTAGTGCTGGTGACAGTGGTGCTGGCTGTTTTCGTGGGCGTAAAACCGACGCTGTTTTGTGCACTGGGACCAGTGCTAACCGATGGGCTTTGGAACAATACGCGCAATTTGGGTTGCTTTAAATTCGTTAGATTGGGAGTCTAGGTAAGCAAAACAAACAATACAAACACAAAGACATGCAGTTAGTTAACAAACTTCGCAACACCTCTCATGCATATATTTTAATGTGGTACGCACCTCGTTTCCGATTGACACAATTGGAGGCGCTCGCTTGGGTGTACGTGACATGATACTTTTGTGAAAGATGTGTTTTTTGATAGAATCCCCAAGGGATTTTGCGCTGCGGGTGGCCTCGTTGTTTTTAAGACGGTTCAATACGACCAGTTGCAAGGGCGTGCCTACAAATATAAAAATTAGAGATCTGCCTTACAACTTTTCACATAAGGCAATTTACCCTGCCCATTCTGTTTATTAAATTGTTTGATTAAACGCCGCTTGCGGGAAGATTCTGGCAAGCTTTGTATATGAGCATATAGCTGTGCCAGCTCCGTATCTGTATTATTTGTATTTGTTGCAGCCGCTGTTGCGGCGCGATCTACAAAAGTGTACACCGTGTTGACCGTGGAGATGTCTGAGATCGATTCGTCCAACGTTTGCTCCGGAGACATTGTTTTCTTGCGTTTGCGTTCAAGAAAGTACGCTCGAATATCAGTTGATAGTTTGCCAGGCACAGCAAAAATATCCAGTCCTCGCATAATTATGTATGTAATAATTCCTGACATGCGCTTGGCAGTATAGTGTAAGACTTCAGGTGGCAGATTGCGAGGACATATAAGATGAGGAGTAAAAAGCATCGCTAGATTCTCGGCGGTCATCTTATTACTACATTGGTGTTGAGCAACAGCATGCAGCATCTCTATAATGTGCTGCAACAGCTCGCGATTATCTTCAGGAAGAAGTAATAGCAATAGCTGAATGGAATTATCGACTGTTGTGTTTGTCTTGCCGTCTAAATCCTGGCAAAGTGGTGCTATTTGCAAGTGCGCCGGATAATGTGCATCTGTTAACAGTGGTTCAGGCAACTCTGCTAGAAAACTTTTAAAAACGGTGGCACAATCGTGGGCAGAGTACCCAGCTTGCTCGAGATTTAAGGGCTTATCCTGTTGAATATGAATGCGTAGCTCGTTTTGACGAGAAACTGCGCCCGTTTTGCGAAAGAGTCCTTCCTGGGTAATGTCTGAAAAATGAATGATTAAAATAGTTTGTATACTTTAACAAGTGTAAGTAGACTTACTCTTTTCTAACATAAGAAACGATTTTAGTTCCTGTAAATGCATAAGAAATCCCGCATCAATTTGTTGTTGTAAGCACTCTGTTGGACTATTGCCCACACTTTTACTGCCGCCGCCGGAAGCACAGCCTGTGGTAACACTGGCTGCTGCTCCATGACCCAATTTGTGCTTTTTTGAGAGACGATTCCACTTTTTAAGCTTACGTCCCTTGTCCTCGTAGACAATCTCATGGCATGGCAAATCGAATCTAAACATACATACGTTCATAACAAAGCTACTTAGACAAAGACAAGACTTTTTTCCGCACTTACTCGTCTGTATTTAATTCCAACTGAAACGAAAGGTGCATGCGCACCAGCGACTTGTATTTTTCGTAATTGCAGCTGCGCATGCGTGACGCCAGCTCGACGTCATTAAATTCATTGATGTTCACGTAATCCATTATGTAGTATATGAATATAATATGTACACTTGTACGAGAGGGCGTAGGCTACTGTGTATACTCACAACAACAACAATGCACAGGACAATAGCAGTAGCAGCTACATCGACGTGGACACTTTTTTGTTGTTTCACTTATTGTAATTATCACTTAGTGGCTATTAATCGTTTAATGCTTATTTGATTATTTATTTATGCTAAAACACATATTTTATTGTGTTTTGTTAAAAATGAAAATACGAGAGTACATAAGACGCGCTATTAGCCGCTGCAAATTGAAATGTATTTAAATATCAAATTATAGAGTTGCCCTTTGCAATATGTCAGTGTGGTAAAGCGTTATTGTAAATTTAAGGCGTCCGTAAAATATTTTATTTTGTCTTTGTATATAATATTTACATTATATGTTAGAGATCAGGTAATAGTTTATTAAGCAAAACTTCTTTTTAAAATTCTTTGTTTTTAAAAAGCAACACGTTCTAATATTTAAGGCACCGAGCTATATACGTTTATCAACACTAAGTAATAGTGCCTGATCTTTTGGTTAATTTTTCGTTTAAGGCTGTTTATCAAATTCTGTTACGCATTTCTAAATATATTTATTATTGCTTTCTATAATACAAACATTATTTAAAAAAAAAAATAATGCAAGCAACATTTATCTTTTTTCAACGAACGCATTTTGAACAAACCGATAAATAATTTTTATCGATAAAAGATGTATTGTAAATACACATTTTCTTAATTGTATTGTGGTTTATTTTAAAATCACATTTTCAGTTATTAGTATATTTTGTTTTTTTTATAAATTGTTTTTAACTTTTTCATAATTGGATGCAATACAAAAATAAAATAAAAAAATGTTTGCTAAAGTGTTGTACAACACCGCCAAAAGTGCAGTGTAAATTGCATTTTTTAACACTAAAGTTGGGAGCTCCTGCACACCAACAATAAAAATGGCGTTTCTCGTCGGACAAGAACTGATTTCTGCGCGACAATAGTTATAAACAATTTTTAGCGTGTGCACAATAGCAACAAAATCGACAGTAAAATATGTAGCTTAACTTATTGAAATCGAAACAATTGTTGTTAAGCGTACAAGTGTATAAGCGGTGCTGTTGTTGCTCAGTTAACGTGGTCCGTGTTCATACGTTCGCCTGTCGCTGTCGCTGTAAGTACAAACGGCAAGCGTTTGTGTGTGTTGTGCGTAAAATAAAAAACGAAAGAATTTATTGCAAACATGCTAAAGTAGAGCAATATATATTTTGTTAATAAAAGTTACATGCTGTGCGAGTGCGTGCATATTAATTATATATAGTATGAATATATGTGGAAACTGCGAATTGTGGCTGACCATTTTATTGCAATTTCTTTGGCATACACAGACAGCAGCACATTTAGCACGCACTCATACCAATGCAACGCATAAATTAAAGTTAATTAAACGCCTAGTAAAATACAATTTATGAACAAATAAAATTTAATACATATAAATTCATGGATTCTACGAGTGTGTGTGAGAGTGTTGTGAGCATGCGAGTGTGTTTAGTAGGTGCGTGTGAAATGTTTTCAATGCAGCATCATCATAATCAACACCAACAACAAAACAATTTGTGTTTATTTCTTCTGTTTTCGTGCTTACCTGCTACCTGCTAGCTACAAACATGCATATACAGTACATATGTATATTAAACGTAATTGTATGTACATACATATGTACCGGCAGCTAGTACGCCCTGCTGTATAGTGCATGTGCTTATATACGCACATCCGTTCAGTCATTTTTTGCTTACCACCCACACACACGCACATATAAAGCGTAAAAATGGTTAAATTGTTTTAAGTATTTTTCTAAAAGAGCTTAAATTATTTTATTGCAGTTTGTTTAACTAACGCAACAACGCCAACGAAACGATATAGCTACGTACGTATGTAGTTCAATTATTTATACTTATAAATAATGACACACAACTGCAGCAGTTATAAAAACAACAACAACAACAAACATAATAATAAAATTATAAATCGTCAAGGCTACGGCCACCAACACAATCAAAAGTGCAGCCAACTTCTGCAATGAAATCTTTTTCTTGCTGCCACCCGCTGCTGTTTCTACCTCTCCTTTTGCTTCTTTTATGCTGCCAAACAAGACGACAACAACAACAACACCAACAAATACAAATGATAATAATAAAAGATTGTGTAGATACATAATAGTAATAATAAAGCGACAACAATAACAATAACTACAACAACTTGACGCGCAAACATGTTCAGCAACACATTTGTTGTAATGCTGTCTTGTTTTATAAAAATATAGCCCTGCAAATAACAAATATATATTTATATTTTTTTAATAAATCAATTAAGCTTTAAATATATATCAAATAAAAGTCTGAAATTATGAATAAATTGGATTATCCACGTCGCAATGGTACACACAAAGTTCGAATAACGAGTAAGTAAAAAAAATCAAAATATTTATGTAATTTGTTTATTTATAAAGTTATTTATTTATTTTGCAGTATTGTGTGCAAGAAACTTGGCGCGCAAGGATTTATTTCGTAAGTATATAATCAATGCGTAAATTAATAAAAGGATGTGTTCAAATTATTTAACGTAATAAGTGTCAAACAAATTTCAAATCAGCAGCTATCAGTCGGATGTGTTAGACATCTCCTATCATCGAATTGCTGTCCAGAAGCATAGCGTCCTTAGGCGAGAAATAACTTTGTGACTGCTGGAAATCAATCGTTTAAAATTTAAAAATTTTATTATAGATAGTTTTTATCAAACACACTGAAAATAACTTTAAGATAGTTGGAAATTGATTGTTAAAATTTTTAAAATAATTTTGGAGTAGAGCGTCACACTCTGTAGGGAGAACTCGTGCTTAAGTTCACAAAACCTGAGATGAAGCTCTGCTTACTGTGGCATCCTCTAAATCAATAATGTACAGCACGTAAGCTAGCCAGGCAGTATCTTATGTAGTTCTTAGCCATTTGGAATTTCATGTTTAAATCGAGCAGATTCTGGAAAGTCTGAGACTTGCAGCTTAGATCCAGTATTCTACAACGCTTAACTTCTCTAAACAGTTACTTCTCACAAGGATTGCGGTTCGACTGCTGATAGCTTTTAAAGCGAGCAGTTCTTTTCTATTATAGATAATTCTTAAATGTAATCTGCCTTAAATAAGTATCAAGTCAATTGTTCGGGATCTTAGTTTATGTTAGTTCAGTTGACAGTCTGGTTTGATCTATTACAATACCTAGAGTCATATTTAAAAACAGTTTTATTTTTAGAACGATAATGAGCACTCTTTATTCAAAACCACAGACCAACTAACAAGCTTTATCGCAGAAATAGGTTCAAATTAAAGCTAAACTAAAAATTACAACTTTAACGCAAGTCAAAAAGTTTTAATTGAAAAATTGATTGATGATATTAAGGCAATTGGAAAATTCTAAAGAATTATTTCGATGCGTAAGGCCGTCTAAATAAAAAAGGTGACACTTTTCGTATAAAAATAAATCAAACTAATTTCTTCTAATTAAGCACATTAATTTAATTTTTGCTTTGACTCGCTATTCAAAATGTTCATATAGATAACTAAATTTGGCACTTCCTTTGTCTACTTTCATTTTTTATATACCATAAAATATATATATATATATATAGTATGATAAATAGAGTGTATATGTAAATTGTGTTCAGTGGTTAAATCTAAAATGTGTGTTTTTCACCCTCTGCCGCCACATTAACAATAGGGTCTACCGACATTAATTTGTTTTTTTTATTTTTTTATTGTGCTTTTTAGATATAACAAAAATGATTACATATTACTAATTTGCTTTCGTTGTAGCTTACTGGCGCTCCAAAACTTTTTCTATGCACACTTATAATTTCTTTTCAAGTTTTTTTTTTGGTTTTTTGTATTTTTTTTTTTACACATCGTTGCACTTAAATCACGCGCGCCGTCAACAGCGTCCGCATTGCCTAATACAACTTCTTTAATTATATATTGTATATAGCTTATATACTATACTATATACAAAATTTTGAAAAAAAAAGTGACAGGTGTGCGTGCACAGTTAGTGCGGCTTAGTTATAGATACACAGTACTATATAGTATATAAATATATAGGTGCTATATGCTGCTGCTCTATGTAATGGCATAATCAATGCTAATTTGTAATGGCACAAAGCCACGCAATGTAATTAGACCTGGTTGACATGCATATGGAGCTGGCTAACTCTCAGAGCAAGAATGTCTTATATAGAAAGATTCATTGTGCTTGCTCTGCTTTAGTTTTTATGTCTATTGAAACAAGTTTATGACATTTGTCAGTTACTATATAGTATTGCCAACTTTTGCACTGTTTTGCCAACTATTTTTTTGTAGCTATAATTTTTATCGGTTTGCTGATTAGATTTTGTCTATGTGTTTATATACTACTATGGTGTCGGTTTGTCAGCAGGGAAAAACCTGTCAAGTGAAAATTTGTTAGGTCTTAAAACTTGGCGCTATCTTGGAGTGCTTAAATCAATTAATGTTACGATATAAACTACTTGAATGAGGGTGGGATTTATGAGGGCTGACTAATGGTGTCTGACAAACGTGAATTGAAATAGCATATAAAGTAAGATGGGGCCAAGGCTACAAGTGTATGCTTAAAGTACACGAAGTATACCAAGAAATCTGAAGCAAAGTAGGACTGCAGCTAGGTCATATCAAAATCATCCCCTAGGTTAAGAGCTTGCTTTACACAATGCTTATTGCAGTTATAATCAACTGGGATTGTATGCAGCAACCAGAGTTGCGAGGAAAATGAACTAAAAGATACTCTTTAGTTGGTTCGCGAAATTGTCAAAAGGTTTAGTAATGATAAAGGAGAGAAATGTGTTTGGAATTTGTATAGAACGTATCTCATATTATTACAAACTGTCCGGTATATATACCTATATCGCAGCTAAGGTCAAAGCAAGCGAATTCATATCACCAAATTAATTGGTCACAGCTCCGATCAATTAGAAGTCGAGACATGTCTAAATATGTGGATTTAGCGAATTTCGTTGTGATTCATCATCATACGTTTGGCACTATTTTTATTTAAATTTTAATCATCATATAAATATAATTTGAAGTAAGGAAATTTGATTCACCCTTATCTTCACATATTTATATACCTTAAGATCAAAAAGCTTCCGGAAATTGTAAAACTATCTTTACTATCAGCTTCGAAGTATTCTCCATTAGAGCCTACAAACAAATTTCAATCTTGATCCAATCATCCATACACTTCTGGAAGACCTGGGCAGGGATGGCTTTGAGTTCTTTTTTCGAATTTTGTTTGATGATCTCAATGGTGCCAAAACGCTTCCTTCTTAATGGCAATTTGAGTTTGGGGGACAGAAAAAAAGTCACACTGGTGAATACGGAGCCTGAGCAACCACATTCGATGAACGTTTGGCCAAAAATTCAAAAATAATGAAAAAAAAATTTAACGTTTTTGGCACGAGTCGGGCCGCGACGCGTTTCATGCCCAAAACTTCAACCAAAATGTGTTCGGCTGATCCATATGAGATGCCAAGGTCTGAAGCAATCTCACGAATACCGACACTACGATTTTCGAGCACAATTTTCTTCAGTGCATCGACGTTTTCTTCGGTATTTGATGCTGAAGGACGACCGTAAAGAGGCAAATCAGTGACGTACTCACGACCCTCTCTGAACAATTTGTACCCCTCGTATGCCTGTGTTTTGGACATACAGTCCTGAGTGAAGGCCTTTTGCAACATCTTAAGCGAATCGGCACACGAAAATTCATTCGCAACACAAAATTCGTTGATACACGTTTTTTTCCATTGCAAAAATCGAAGGGCGTCCTTTTTTCGACTAACAACAACAGCTGCCAAACCAATACAAATTATGACAAAATGTCAAAAACAGTCCTACCAACCCAATAAAAAAATAAATATACCGATTGGTTTTGCGCGCGCCTTTTAAATCGAAATTACCAAAAACTTTTTGTCTTAGTTCCTATCACCATTTGTAATGTACTTCCGTAGTTTTGAGCCATTACTTCTTTAATATCCTTATTAAAAAATAAGACTTATCGAAGGCAATTTTAATTTTCACTATTTAGCTACCTAATAATAAACATGTTGATTCGTTTCTCAATTTCACAAAAATGTTGTGAATATTAAGCTGTCTCGTTTGCCTAAAATTTGAATTTGTAATTATTTTATTATTGTTTAAAAGGCTAATTCTGGTTTGCTTTTTGTATTCTATTCAAATTTATTTTCACTTAATTTTAGTGAAATTATAGATTTATTGGTAAACTTTGTACCAGAGATCGTACTCAGATAGCTGAGATTACATCTGCTGATGGGTGGAGTCACACATAGGCTGGATAGTGCTTAGTTGAGATTCTAAGACAGAAAACACAAAAAATTGTGACCGTATGAACCGAGCTCATAAGCAGCTCGTGCCGCGTCAGCTAGGGCTGCTTTATACTTATTTTTTGGAAGCTTCCACGTCTTCTTATTCCTGTCATATGCTCAATCAAAGGCACAGTATACACTTTTATGTATTATACTGAGAGCAGAGTATAAAAATGGGTAAATCTTTTTGTTTATGCCATCTTGGCACACGGCAATTTTAATGCAACGTTGACTTCCGCCGTGTGTCGTCGATTGCTTGGGCCACAAAGTGAAAGTGCAGTCAGACGTTAATTTCCTTCTAGTACAAGTGCGGCAAAAATTGACAGGGCTGAAATAAAAAGAGGCAAAGAAATTGTGCCACGCAGCGTTAAGCCAAATAGGGTTGAACGACATGTGGAGCGACAATCGGTCGCCAGTCTGAATTGGCCGGGCTCTATGCTTTTACTTTTTATACCCTTTAGTAATTAGACGTTGATTATAATGAGGGCAACATTATTTTATGCTAAGTGAATGATATAATTTAAATATAAGGCTTCTTTTTTGCTTTAAGTTGTGACGTTTCATGGTATTCCAAAAAAGATTCTATCGGTTTTTATTTTAGTGCTATGAATTCATATATCCTTATCTGCTAAATGTCTTTTAATCTAAAGTGCTTAACTTAACTAACTACATTTATAGACTTGGTTTACTATCGCATTTGCTATGTTTGAGAACGCCTGCACTACGACTCATATTTTTATTGTTATTGTAAAAAGCGCTTTAGGGGTTTAGCAAATTGGCGGCAAAAAAATTGTTCACATATATTTATATATTCTTAAATATATTGAAAAATAATCTGAATTATATTCGTAGTCCGATAATTGCAAAAAATTCATATTATTGACCACTCCTTTTCATAGTATATATTACTAGTGGGCCAGGCAGACGTTGTCCCCACCCAAACTTTTTGATAAACATCGTTAAATTATCTAGTTAGTTATCTAGACAATCCATAAGATTTTTGGATTAGTTGACTTTCATGACACTCTAAAAAGCCGTATGAACGAACTTAAGTATTCTTAAGTGAGCTCGCATCTCTAATAAATTCATGCCCCCAGAAACTACATTTCAACCCCTTTGCGAACGCTGCTGCACTAAGTCCATACGGTGTTTTTTCTACTATGCTAAATTCACGATATTCACAAAATTGCATATCTCACGAATAATACATAAATTGCCTTAAAACCTCCAACAACTTTCTAGGCACACGCAAAATCGGTGATATGTTGAATAAATTCTGCAACCGTTACGATGAACACCCTAACACGAAACATTAACGTTAGTTAATCTGACAATGTACACTGCCCAAAAAAAAATAAAAAAGTTGTCGAAAATTTTAAATGTGCAACCTCTAGAAAAATAGATGTTGGCATTCTCAGACATACCCAATAGGCACACACAATTTCATGAGAATCGGTCTAGCCGTTTCGGAAGTATGGTGTATTAACATTGTGACACAGGAATTTTATATTAAGATTTTGAACTTACTCTTTTTACCATTAAAACGTTACAAATGGTAAATTAGAACTTAGTTAAGATTAGTACTTCCAAAACGAAAAGTTTCTCAAAAAATTTTCCAGTTTCGCAATTTTTTATGCTTACTTCAAGTAATAAGTCTTCCCTCTATAAATTAACTACCTTTAGCGAAAAATCACACTCATAATATTTGTATTTTAAATTATAATGGTAAGCTCAGTTAATAGGCAATAAATCGATAAAGATTTTTAGAAAAAATCTAATAAAATATTCATGCACTAGCTGCATCTTTATTGTAAGGCAATTGAAGAGTCACGTCAAGCAATTAATATTTTAGTACAGAGACTACAAAAATTTAGACAGCGAACTGACGTCACTGTGAAACCAGGTCATTAAGGGTAGTAAGTGTATTTAAGAGTCGCTATCGAAACCCTTATCTTACGCGCTTTATGTTCTTTGTAGCATAAAATCAATCAACAGCTGGCGGCGGCTGCTCAAATTACTCGTACCTGCTGTACAGGTACCTCAAACCTGCCCGGCTTAGGCTTAGGGTTGGTTCGCCATATTTTCTGTTCTTTTTTTTTTACCACTCACTCTTTAATGGCTTTACCAACTCGAAAAGCCATGAATGATCGGCACAAGTATGTGTGCAAAAAGTTTACTCATGTTGTTTGACCAGTAAAATGCATAACAAAATGGAATGTTGACTCAGATCTCAGATCCAGCGTTGAACTCAAAATCATGGTGCTTAATTGCTTAGATCACTTGAATGAGTGCCGTGTACTTAATTTTTCGAAAATCGGCGCACCCGGTGCGCAGAAAATCAGAATCTACTCACTGCGATTCGATTAGAGAATACAAAAAATTCCAAGTGCAGTATTCAGCAATGACACTTGGCCTCATTACTTGGCGGGGTCAAAAGGAACAAGCGCAGCTTATTACGTTTATGCATAAAAAAATAGCAATTTAAATTTGTAGAGGCTTAAGTTTATAGGCCCCTAGGTCAGTTTAAATTTACTTGTAAAAAAAATCAAGAGTTTAATGATGATTATCAAGTATTATTTATTAGTACAAATTTGAAGTAGCATCTTAAAACAAAACAAAACTCGGGATTTAAAGCTTAATCTATACCGAAAAAGTACTATAAAACGAATACTGTTCTTTGGACCTACGTCGTCCAAATACGTATCGCGCTCCATATGCTGTTTATATATGTTTTTATAGCTCATAAATTTGAAGTTATATCAGAATAATAACATAAAATTAAAGCTTTAAGAACAAATTTGACAGTCCTCCAAATATTTTTAAAGCAATCTAAACCGTAGCTCATAGGGATTGGCTGTGGTTTGGGAAATTCAGTGTACGTCACTCTGAAGTATGCCCCAAGCTTGCCAAGAAGTCCTACTAAAAACCATTATCCGCTTCATTGCTTTGTTCGGTTGTAAAAATTGGTTTTATTGTTGTTTCCATCAAGTAGTTAAGCCTATACAGCTGTCGGGGATCAATGCCTAAACGTTGTGGAAAGCCAGGACGCTTATGCAGCACACAACACAAAGTGGGCCATATCACAAAGCACAAAACAAATGCTTTTATCGAAATCTTGATACAATTCATTGCCACAATCAGAATCACACTGAAACTCTACTATACTCTATGCTCGTATATACATATTGGTCAGACAATGTAGTTAATAATTCCTAAAGCAATTTATTCCAATTGGTGACACGCAAAAACATTAATAATAAATAATTGATTTTGTATTGCTTTACAGGTTTGCCCGATCCCTTTGCCAAGGTAGAGGTAGATGGCACTGGACAGGTCTATTCGACAGAGATTAGCAAATCCTCACTAGATCCCAAATGGAATGCACACTACGATCTGTTTTTGGGGCGTGGTGACGCCATAACTATTACCGTATGGAATCAGCGTAAAATACACAAGGGCAGCGGCTTTCTAGGCTGTGTACGCATACCGGCGGGAACAATACAAAGCCTCAAGGGCGCAGGGTGTAAGTATTAAGTCCATATAAAGTGGGAATAGCTTGTTAATTATTTTGCCTTACAGTTCAACGCCTTGATCTGGGTAAACATTCGCCGGATGACGATGAGCTGGTGCGTGGCCAAATCATTATTTCATTGCTGCCCAAGGATGGACCATGCAGCGGCAATCCGTTGGCCATTGTTGGACCTAGCGGTGATGTACGTGGACCCTCGGAAGATGATTCATCCGAGGACAGTCTGCCTGAGGGTTGGGAAGAGCGTCGTGCGAACAACGGTCGCATCTACTATGTAAACCATGCAACCAAATCAACGCAATGGGATCGTCCCAGAGCGCCAGCTGCCTCAGCGACCACAACATCCCCACAGCAACGTCAACAGAATGGCAACAGTGATAGACAGGCGCCGGCAGGTCCAACGCGCTCGACGACCTGCACCAATTTGCTAAATGGTTATGCCAGAAGCACGTCGCGAGACACGGACGATCGCCGCCACTCAACGGAAATACTCTCTAGTGTGGGCGTGGATATTGGCGCAGGCAACGGCAAGGAAAACACCAGTCCTACGCGGCCAGGCGAACTTGCGCCCGCTTCAGCCACAACAGCTACGACGACAACAACAACAACGCCTGGAACAAAGAAATCCACGCCTATCAGTCGTTCGGGTAATGCAGCACTTGAACCACAACGCACAAATAACGAGGCAGCCACACCCATTGCAGCAACAACAACAGCACGCCCACATAATGACAATCATGTGAAAACGCCAAAGCATCAAACCCCAAATGGCCATGCCGCTAGCGAAGCACACTCCACGCCAACATCTAACACGGTTACGCCGCAACGCAACACACAACAGCAGCAAAACTTTGTTAATGGCAATGTAAGTAGCAGTCAGGCAGCTGCGCAGCCACAAAGCGCCACAAATGGCTGGAGTCAAGAGGATGCACCGCCGCGGCACAGTCCACCAGCGCCGCCGAGCTCAACAACGTCAACAACAACATCGCCGGGAGCACCACCAGCAGCAAATGGCAATGTTCACAGTCCGAATGCCAACAGCAATCAGCAAACGACAACGCCTGTGAGTAGATCAGAGCGTAATGCAGCGAACACGTCGTCAACTGCGGCGACAGGACAGCGCTCTCAGCGACGCTCCTCGCGGCCGCACAATAGTAGCGGTGCTGCAGAAGAATCTTCTACACGAAGACGCTCCTCACGTGGCACGCGCACCACAGGAGGTGGAACCAATGCCAGTGGCCAGCGTTATGCGTCAGCCATTGCGGCGGCTAATCAAGCTGCGCGTCCTTTTCTTGATCTGCCACCAGGCTATGAAATGCGCACTACGCAGCAGGGTCAGGTCTACTTCTATCACATACCTTCAGGCGTGTCTACATGGCATGATCCGCGCATACCACGTGATTTTGACACACAACATCTGACCCTTGATGCAATTGGACCGCTGCCCAGCGGTTGGGAGCAGCGTAAGACAGCCTCAGGTCGTGTATACTTCGTGGACCACAATAATAGAACGACACAGTTTACGGATCCTCGTCTAAATGGCAGCGTACTGCAGATGATAAGACGAGGTGCTGTGCCAGCAGCTAATGCAACAACGCAAGCTGCAGCAACTCCTGCTGCAGCTACTACCATAACGACTGCGCCAACAGCGTCGAGCACAAGCACAACGCCTCAGCGTACTGGCAATAATGCCGGTAGTCAGCAAAGTACGCCTCAACAAATAACACCCCAACAGCAGCATCATAGTGTTGTGCCGGACTTACCGCAAGGATTGCTTGAAGGCGCAGATCTGTTACCCAAATACCGCCGTGATCTTGTGGGAAAACTACGTGCTTTGCGCACAGAGTTACAGACCATGCAACCACAGTCGGGTCACTGTCGCTTGGAGGTATCTCGTAGTGAGATTTTCGAAGAGAGCTACAGACTGATTATGAAGATGCGCGCAAAAGACATGCGCAAACGCCTAATGGTTAAGTTTAAAGGCGAGGAGGGCCTTGACTATGGAGGCGTTGCACGGGAATGGCTGCACCTTCTCTCTCGCGAAATGCTCAATCCGCAGTATGGACTTTTCCAGTATAGTCGCGATGATCACTATACGCTGCAAATTAATCCCGACTCGGGCGTTAATCCGGATCACCTGTCGTACTTTCATTTTGTTGGCCGCACACTGGGCATTGCTGTTTTTCACGGACACTGCCTGGATGGTGGCTTTACCACGCCATTTTACAAACAGCTTCTGAACAAGCCCATTACGCTGGGCGATATTGAAGGCGTGGACCCTGAGCTGCATCGTAGTCTCACTTGGATGCTGTAAGTAGTAAAGCATTTAGGCAACTTGAACTTGTTTTATAGCTACTTTTTATCTTTTATAGTGAGAGCAATATCAGCGGCATTATCGAGTCCACATTCAGTGTAGAGAACAACAGCTTTGGAGCATTGGTAGTGCATGAGTTGAAGCCCAATGGTGCCACTATACCCGTAACCGAGGAGAACAAACGTGAATACGTCAAGCTTTATGTAAACTATCGATTCATGCGCGGCATAGAACAGCAGTTTTTGGCATTACAGAAAGGTGCGTATTTACAGTGGCAATCTATGGAATTGACTCTAATAAGGTTTTGTAATTTAAAGGCTTCTGTGAACTGATACCTAGCCATTTGTTGCGTCCCTTTGATGAACGTGAACTGGAATTGATAATTGGTGGCATATCTAGCATTGATGTAAACGACTGGCGCAATAATACGAGACTGAAGCATTGTACGCCCGAAACGCAGCAGGTTGTGTGGTTCTGGCAGGTGCGTGTGTGCTCTTTATAAAAATTTGTTTCAGAAAAATAATGAATCTTTATTATAGGTGGTGGAATCGTACAGCTCTGAAATGCGCGCACGATTGTTACAATTTGTAACTGGATCGTCGCGAGTACCGCTACAGGGGTTTCGTGCGCTTCAGGGCTCAACGGGAGCTGTGGGACCACGCCTTTTTACCATACATCTAACTGTCGATGTGCCTACACAGAATCTGCCCAAGGCACATACCTGTTTCAATCGCATCGATTTGCCGCCCTATGAAAACTATCAGCTATTATGCGATAAGCTGACCCAGGCGGTCGAGGAGACCTGCGGCTTTGCTGTGGAATAGATAGACCCACACATGCCCACAATAACATACCCACACACAAATTAAAACTCATTTACATATGCATGTACGATTTAAAATCAAAATTTTTTTAACTGCTTTACTCAAGTTGGCAGAGCACCCCAGCCCATATCATTTGTAATTTGTAATTTGTTTGTTAAAATGTTCCGCAATACTTGTTTTCTTTAATGCTGTACTTTTTGCAGCTTAAATTATTTACTTTTACACATATACATACTGTCTTTTATATATTTATAGCAACAAATCTTATACATAGTTACAAAGTGCATATATATATACATACATAAAACATATTTGTATTTTCTTGGCTCCGACCTTGTCTCTCCCAAGGAGCAGAGAGCGAACCTTATTTGTGTCATTCGTGGCTCATATGGGGCAACAACAAAAAATTTGTTTGTTTACGTGCGCGTGTTATAAATTGTAGTTTTAAAAACTTATATATATATATATATATATATATTAATGCATATACACACATACATATATCATAGTTGGTAACTAGGCATAACAAGAATGAAAAAAAAAAAACAAATTGAAATCAAATTGTAGATGATGTACCGGCAATTTATGTGCTTTGTTTAGTTTAATGCAATTTTTATGTTTATTAATTACGTTTTGTACATTTATAAAAACCAACAAAATGAAACAAACTCAATGATAAGTTTTTAGTTCTTGTTAAAATTATCCCAAACACACAAATACACACATACCTACACATACACATGTATATTTATATTAAAACACTCAACAATCAAACACTAATTGCCTGCACCTTAAAACAAATATATGAAATTTTACTCAATTTTTAAAATTAGTTATTTTATAAAATTTTAAATAAATGAAAATTATTTAAATGAAATTATGTAGACCCTTGGCTTCATTTCATTTGTTTAATTAGAATGTTATTTTGCTTTATTTTTGCAGCACTGAATATAACTTTTTTGCATCAAAATCTTGAAAAAAAAACAAGTAGAAAGTAAATGAATAAATTAACACAAATTGGACAAATTTCTAGAAAGTGATATTAGTAAAAATTTTTAATTGTCTTTGCATTAAATTTGTAGTTGTTAAGAACCAAATATTATAAATAAGTAAATTAATGATGTTTTTAAGTAAAGTGTAGGAATTTTAAACTGCGCTAATAAACGTAACAAAAATGGGAAACATTAATAAAAACAGCCTTATAAAACCAAAGAGATGCAGTTTTTTTTTGCAATAATTTTATTTATATATTTCGAATGGTTGGCAACGCGAGCTTCCAAGTATAACAGTTTGTGGTACAACAGGGTAACAAAATGGCATTTAGACACAGATTGCCTAACTGCCGAAATAGCTCAGTTGGGAGAGCGTTAGACTGAAGATCTAAAGGTCCCCGGTTCAATCCCGGGTTTCGGCACATCGAATTTTTTTTTAATTTTTTTAATTTTTTTATTTTTAAAATATTTAAATAAAATGTTTTACATTTTTTGTATTGACGAATTTTTAATAATTTCAGACTTGATATACTTTACTTTATATGAAGCCACTGTATTAATAATAACAGGTCTTAAAACTTTTTCATTCTGGGAGTAAATAAACTACTTAGTTATATGTTTTAAATATGCAACCATTTCCAAGTAGGCACTGACTCTTACATTTTAATCAATTAGTTTTGTTTTATATACTTTATGCGCATACATTTTTAAAATTTTCCTTTACTCATTATGTGGAAGATTCAAGAATGCCGTGCGGAAGGACTCTTTCCGCCAAAAGACTCAACCGAAAGC